>CM056993.1:262153191-262360691 GCA_029891345.1 Dryococelus australis
GAAAAAAAATGTGTTTAAGGGGGCTGTCTAAAAGGCATGCCCCTCCTAAGTTGGAGACATATTGTTTCACCACTGTGTAACAGAAGTTGGCTGCAGAAGCTTCGGCCAGAGACTCAATTGTTCAACTAAACTTACCAAAGAAAAAAAATGGTGATACATTGAATTCAGTAATCATCTAGATACCAATTATTGATTACAAGTTATGTTTTCTGTATTAATGTTGACATTTTAAGTGCATAAATATACTGTCGGTGTTTTGTATGGTAAAGTCTTCCCCTTCCATGCTTACCTCTGTCTTATAGTTTCTCGTTACTGCTGGTATTCACATTCCCGTTCAGCTGTGAAAGGAATTCATTCTCGTCTGAGAAAATCACTGTACAATTTGCTGTTTGCATTATGTGCAGTAAAACTGTGCTGTAACTTTGTGTAGCATGCAACTGGCACATTAATGTACATGAGGCAGGAACTGCATGGTTGTGGCATAGCATTTCAGTACCTACATCCAGTCCGTTTGGGTGAGCACTTACTTTCAAGCCATGAATGTGCACTGCACCATGTCTGATGTCTTGGGTGCAGTATATTGTGTGGGGCTGGAAAAAGTTAAGGCAATAACTGTCAAGAAAATTGCATGACTGTCTTTAAATTTTGATAAATAGGAAAGGAAAACAATTTTTTCTCAATGCCACAATATTAATAGAGTAATTGTGTATTTTTTACTTAGAAAATAATAATCTAGTAAGTAGTAATTGTAAGTTATAAAATATATAAAATTAAATTTGCTTTAAAATATTTATATTTTTTCCAACATTATTAGAATTTGTACTGTTAAAAAAAAAACACTCTTGAAATGTTTGGCAGCTAAGCTAACACAACATATGTGACAAAATATGCATACTAATGAAATGTACTTACATACCTACAGTTTAATATCAAAATAAAATTGTTTGTAATATAGTTGTATTCCTTGCAATACAAATGTATTTGGCCTGTAACACATTTATGTACATCTTATGGCAAGCTTGCCAACCTGATTATATCCAGTGTATTAAGTTAATACAATATACCAAACTACTCCTCACTATTAAGGAATATAACTAAGACAAGATACTTAAGAACACAGTTATAAATCAAATACTTTCTTGGGGGCCCTTTTACGTTTGCGATATCTTGGCTTGTTTTTATCCCCTGCCACTGAGTCACACACACAACCACGTATACCCCCTTTGGGACTTGCCTCCTCACACGCAAAACCTCAAAACCTTCTTCTGGCTCCTCGTTTGCTCTGTGTGTGTCCTGAGTGTTGTCGTTGAGGCTCCAGCGGTGTAGTCCTCTACATCCTCTTCCACCCCTGATGCGCTGTCCTCCATCCCAGATTCTCCTAGATGCTGATTCGCTTTTTCCTTGCTGACCTGGGCACTGCTATCTTCTACTGCATCTGGAGAATGTTCCAAAGGGCCAGAGCGAAGCTGGACAGTGGTAGATGTTGCCATCAGCTGTCTGTATTCTGTAAGTGAGGGGGCCCAACTTTAGAACGACCATTCCTTTCTCCCATTTCTTCCCTCCGTGTGTGTAAGCTGTGAATCCCACTGGATTGTTGACAGCAAAGGACTTAGCTCGGCGATTAGAGGGGGAATTGAAAGGGCCCACTTGATGGTCGGCTACAGTCGCAGACACTGTTGGTGAAAGCAATGAAAGTCTGTTGCGGATGACCCTGCCAAACATAAATTTACTGGGTGACTCCCCTGTGACCGTATGTGGGGTTATATGGTAATTCATGAGGAAACGGGTAGTGCAATACTTAGGGGAACACTGGACTGAACTAAAGCCTTTAGTTTGAATTTCAGAGCTTTTACCATATTTTCTGCAAGGCCATTAGTGACCAGGTGGTAGGGTGGTGAAAAGGTGTGCTTGATAGCATTCTTTGTACAGAACTGTTCAGATTTTTGAAATGAAAACTGAACCCCATTGTCATAAACAAGTTGTTCGGGAAGACCGTAAATTGAAAACCACCAACATAGTTTGGTTATGACAGCATTGGAAGTGACACTGGAAAGCACACACATTTCAGGCGATTTCAATTGACTGTCCATAAGCACAAGAAAATTTGTCCCCATGAATGGCCCAGCTATATCTACGTGAACTGTCTGCCATGGCATATCCGGTTGTGCCCAGGGCATCAGAATTGACTTGTCTGGCCACTAATTTGGACGGCAGGCAGATATGACATGTTCAAGGTCCTTATCTATTTGGGGCCATTACACATATGAATAAGCCAATACCTTCATCTTACAAATTCCAAAATGGCTCATGTGAAGCTCTTGTAGGACTCTCCTGTGTGGCCACTGGAATGATAACTGTGTCTCCCCAGAGTAAACACCATTCTTCTTGTGTAAGTTCATTCCTTTTTGCATAAAATGACTGGAGTGGTTGCATGGGCCAACTCAGATTTCCTGAACGTGGAAGAGGCAGCCTGGACAGTCCATCAGCATTACTGTTCTCAGCTCCCTTAACATGTTCCACCGTATAATAAAAACCCTGAAGGAGCACTGCCCTCCATTGTAGCCTGTTGGCTGCAAGCTGCAGGATGTCACAATGATTTCCGAGGATATGCGTTAGTGGTTAATTATCTGTCAACAAGGTGACTTTACAGCCGTATATGTATTGGAAGAACTTTTTTACCCCGAAGATGATGGCCAAGGCCTCTCTGTCGAGCTGTGAATAGTTCCTTTCTGTAGATTACAAGGTACGGGATGCAAAAGCAATTTCTTTTTCTACATTATTAGGGAAAATGTGGCTCTGAACAGCCCCTACACCATAAGGAGGTGCATCGCATGCCAGCCGGATCAGCAAATCTGGGTTGTAATGTGAAGATGTGACCAACTACTTGAGCGTTTCGAAAGCGTTGTTACATTTTTTTGTCCAAAGTCACTTGCAATCATATTTTAATAGTTCATGTAATAGTTGCAAGATTGTTGCAAGATCTGGAAAAAATTTAGCATAGTAGTTGACAAGAACCAACCATGATCGCAACTGCCCCACATACTGGGGGCCTGGAGCCCCTACTGCGGCTTCAACCTTGTTGTCACGTGTGTTCAAACTATCCTTGTCTATCATGTGTCCCAGGAACGTCGCTGATGAACTAAAGAATACACATTTCTTTTCATTCACCATGAAACCATAATCCTGTAGTCGCTGTAGTAAATCGTACAAGTTTCTCCAATGTTGCTCCTTGGAAGCCCCGGTTACCAAGATGTCATCCTGACAACATACTGCTCCCTCTAGCCCCGGAAAGACCTGCTCTATAATTCTTTGAAAAACGGCTGAGCAAGATATGATGCCAAAGGGAAGTTTTGTGTATCAGAAACGTCCTCTATGGGTATTTATGGTACATAGCTCCTGCGACATTTCGTTAACCTGCAACTGTTGGAATGCCCGAGACAAATTGATCTTAGAAAATTCTATACCACTTTGTAATTTGGAGAATAACTCATCTGCCTGAGGAAATGGATAGTGTTCTACTACCAGCTTTGGGTTAGCTGTAATTTTGAAGCCTGCAGAAATACGAACTCTACCAACCCGTTTAGCCACTGGCACAATGGAAGTGGCCCACTCACTGAAAGAAACAGGGCGAAGAATGCCCAACTTCAAAAGCCTGTCCAGTTCTGCATTTACCTAGTCTTTTAGTGCAAAAGCAACTTTTTGGGCACGGAGAAACACTGGTGTTGTGTTCTCTTGTACATTCAATGAGACCTTACTGCCTGTGAATGTTCCAACTCCCTCAGGAAACGAAGTAGGATATTTCCATGCTATGATGTTGTTCACTGACCTGTGATTTCCTCTGGAGAAGCGCTTATGTGATTGAGGACTAGCCGTGGCAATGCTAAAGCATCTTACCAGTCCCTGTCGAGTAGAGGAGAACCACCGTTTGGAACTACAAACAAATTTAGTTCCTTTGACTGTTGCTGGCCCTTCACCTGCATCTACACCCTGATTGTACCACACAGATTTATAACACCATTAGTATAGGACTTAAGGCAGACTTTAGTTGGTGTCAATTGGTAGTTCACAAAAAGGTTTGTGTACATCCTTTCTGATATTGCAGATATGGAAGCCCCGCAGTCTATTTACATGTCTAAACGCACACCGCCCACCGATACTGGCATGACCCATGGTTGTGGTCGTGCTGTAGGCTTCAGTATCTGGTACAATGAAGTTAAGTTACAATTGTACTGTACAAGCAGCTTTACATAAGCTATACACAAATTTATGCAACTGAAATTATTTTATATGAAAGTAGTCTTGCTCATATCTATGGGGAATATGGTCTAAGAGTCCTGGGGCAGATGCCTAAAACTGCAGATAAATACCACACAATTGGAACATGTTTCTTGTTCACTTCTACCATTTTCTAATTTAATGTCCTTTCTAGCTTATTAGTCTGTCAAGCATTGCATAGAGAGCTCTGAATCATTAGTATCTGTCGTGCTCAGCATGGAGCCACTGGAGCATGAATCTGTTGCATGTTTATATGAATATTTGGAGCTTTCAGGTGAGTAGTGGCGACATTTTTCAACTCAGAATAATTGCTAAGAATTGCGGCTTTTCCGAAAAGCGGAAAAAAAACTATAGAAGATGGTAGGCCTATATATTATCAGTATTCACACTGAATACAAATTTCATGGGCATGGGGACGTTTGATATTCACAGTACATGCTATGAATTGAGATAGTGGGGACATCTGTGAAGATAAGAAATTGTGGGGTAAAACACATATAATTGGTGAAAAATGAAACTAAAATTCGATAACTTAGCTGCTGTAAATGCGAGGAGACCTAACTGATCTTAACTTCAGAATAAGTGGGTCATAGGGTTTAAGTGTGTTAGATATTATTTGGTGTCCCATCCAACCCCTGTGATTCAGGTATTGTGCAGTTAGTTCTGGTCATCCTCGTGCATTTACCACAGACTAGGCACCAACAATATGCGAGCAGTCAAATTTCCATACAAACATACAATGCTGTGCAGTATTGCATACAATAAAAAACACTTAATTTCATGTAACCATTTTTCCTAGTGGCGAAAGTAAATTAATTTTATCTTTATAAGTATGTTACTGTGTACATCAGATAAATGATTGTAGAAAGCCGGGAAGCCTCGTGGTACCATTAATGTGTCTAGGTAAAAATTATGGTTCTGGTTTATTTCCTGGTTCCATACCAATTAATACATCAAGGATAAAAAAAAAAAATACCAATAAAAAATCTAGCATGAAGTTAGGTTAGGTCTTTTATATCTATCATTGCTAATTGCTGACAGTTTCCAAGCAGTCCAATTTCCATGCAAACATGCAACACACAGCACTACACAGTACAACCCACAAAGTGTGTTCCAAGTTCCATTCTAAGTTGCAGTATGACTCAGTACACTAAACTCAATAATGTAATATCACTGCTGTTATGTGGCAGATACAGCTCTTCGGAGCAAAACTAAAGTAATGCATACACGTGTGTTCATCGGGACACCAGGGGTAAACATTAACTATGTACAAATGTAGTACACAACACAAATATCTGACATGTTCACCTTCAAATGTAATGTATCTAAACTCGGGAAACACTTGTAATTCTGCATTCTGCACACCATTTAGGTATAACTCTGCACATGGTGAAAATCAAAGAGAACTATGTGTGTGAGCACTGCAAATCGCATGCTACAAAATCATATTCTAAAATAACAGTAAAATTTATTTAAATGACTTCACTAATCTGCAATTTTCACTTAGTATTTGTTAATGGCAGTTTGGCTGAAGGCAATGGCTAACGCATGAGTTTCGATTCACTTTTGTCAATGGCACTACATTGTAGTACGTCAAATGCAATATGGCACTACATGTAAATAAATCTTCTCAAAGCCTTCTGCAATTTTTTTTTTTACTATATTTACAGGACATATTACAACACCCACTTGAAATTCAATAAGGTAAACCTTGCTGAAGGCAAATATACATCTTCCATAGCTCTTTGTCGTTTCCTTCAAATCAACCCAATTTCTTAATAATCTCCTAATTATATCAAATTGAGCATATTGCTACAACCTTCTAAAATTTAAATGACATGGAACAGCACATGTCTAAACGTGCAGAAGAATTATATGTAAGTTTTGTTTATCCATTTTAATTAATGGTGAAGTATCCTCACCATCTAGGATCTATGAATTTTCCTCCATAACTTAATTTCCAGATTAAGTACAGTACACATTAAAAAAACAAGCTTGTCAAAACACAGGGAACATCTTGACAGTTATTTTGAATTTGAACATATTTTTGTCTTGTTACTCGTTTCACGTCTGTAACCATTTCCAGTTTCCCTCATTATTTAATAATTTTCGTTCCACATGGAAAAATGTGGATATTACTAAAATTGTACAAAGTTAAAAAATTCTGTAAAGTGGTTGTTTATCTGCGTCATGTGAAGCATTGAGTTTTAATGTCCAGTCATAAAGTTTGACTATGAAGATTTGTACAAAAATCCAACATGGAAAGGATACTACTCCCTTAAAATTGTGAACATGGATTTATATAAAATATTATATATAAACTTGTGTGTGTGGTTGCATGCATGAGTGTGTTGGTGTGTGTGTGTGTGGTTGCATGCATGCATGAGTGTGTTTGTGTGTGTGTGGTTGCATGCATGCATGAGTGTGTTTGTGTGTGTGTGGTTGCATGCATGAGTGTGTGTGTGTGTGTGTGTGATTGCATGCATGAGTGTGTGTGTGTATGGTTGCATGCATGCATGTGTGTGTGTGTGACTGTGCATGTGGGTGTGGATGTTTGTATATATGTTTATATATAGATGCATGCCTACATTAATACATACACGCATGCACATATGTGCTTGTGTACATATACAAGCTGTTTTGGAAAACATGGGTGTGGCTTACAAATTGTATAAATCAATGGGATTTAGGTTGGGTGATCAGGTGGATCAAGTAATTGGGCCTCCACATCTGATCCACTGTCCAGAATATGCAGTATCCAGGTATGTGCCTGCTGTGTGGTTGGAATTGGCAGCTGCACCAGATGAAACGTGTTGCTTGTCTGTGATGTAATTGAATGCCATCAAGCAGGAGGGGCAAGTCTTTTCCCAGGAAGTTCCTGTAGGTCTGCCCATTTAACCGTCAAGGTAACACCAGCAATAAAACTTGGAAAATGAGCCATGTTGTGCTACTCTACAGTAGAAACAAGCATTGATTCACACTGCTCTGTGTGTGTGTGTGTCATTATGGAACATTTGTTAAAATACTAATTGATTTTATGAATTAATTTTGAAATTTCGTTGTTAGTAAGCTATATACTACACAGTAAGATTTTATTTCTGGAAATGTTATGAAAATGTTATTGTTTCCATTTTGAAAAGGTACCTGTAAAAACAGTGGATCTGGAAAAAAATAGTTTGTTACAAGAAAACAAATGTTCATTGCAGTTGGTATACTTTACTGCAGTTGCGTTTGTCATATTTTATACAATAGAAGTATAGTGATCTAAACTTTTTGCCGGTGCCACTGTAACTTCCCAAAGGGACCACCACGATGGCTAAAGCTGTTAAACTGCTCACCTCCCACCAAGGCGAACCTGGTTCACTCCCCAGTCTGGATTTTCAAAAGTTAGAATCATGCTACACGATGGCGCTCGTCAGCAGTTTTTCTCGGGGATCTCCCGTTTCCCCCATCCTTGCATTCCGACAATACTCCATTCTCACCTAATTTTCACCCTCGTATGCTCTCAAGACCTCATTGTTAAGAACCGCCCAAATCTCTCAACTTAATTCAACTTTAATTTCCCTATTTTTGAGTATGTCTACATAGACAGAGTTCTTTAAATGAGGATACAGTTTTGAAAAATCTCAAGACTTCCTTGTCATTTACAACCTAGTTGTAGTAACAGGCAGTGTCTTAAAACCCCTATCTTCTATAACCATAATACCTATGTAATGGTCTGATTTCACATCACAGTAATTTTTTTAACTTAGTGTTCTACCAGCATCTACCAAAATATATTTTCTCCTCTTCAAAATTTGTATTCTTCAATCTTTGATAAAAAAAATCATCTCCAAACCTCACACCCTTGTTGCTTCATGTATGTTTGAACAGTTAAAAACTGTTTCACAGATAATACCCAGTTTATGATGTGGGATTCCTTAATGCATGATTGTATTGATTACGTTTATTAGCTGCAACATTGCTACTAAACACAGATAATTTGAAATAAAATATGCATTAACTTTCATATTTATTTCTGTTAGTGACACAAAGAACACATAATTTAGTCTTTAAAACAATCATCTGAAACTGGACGTTTCACAGAAGCACTGGAAAATTGATGTTAATTGACTGAGTGATCACATAAATTACACTGATAAAGTTGAGAAAAATACAGTGATCCCCGATAGAATCATTTTTTTGGCATCCTGCTATTATTTTGTTAATATCAATGAAAACAAACCACAAGGTCAGCTAGTTATTGGCCCTACTTGAATTGTGGCAATTCCCATATGCACACCACCCAGAAAATACACTCACCACACAAACACACTCTCGATGCACAATAAATTCAACACAGTACTCACACTGTGACAGAGTACATACGTTGCGACATACTACACACATGAATTGGAATGCAGAAGTATATGTGGATTGTAGATGTCTTTGTTTTCTAATAATTAGTTTGACATTTTTATTTTGATTTTCAGTAGTGGGTTGTTATCCAAAATAGCTGGAAACCAGTCAGCTAAAGAATCTTATATCTAGCCACATAGTTACACCCGTTAAAACAGTTGCAGCTAGGTGTAGTATTGCAGGGGTCAAGTACTTTAGGCTCACAGTTTGATTCTCAAGAGTTCAGGAAATTTACCAGTTGTTGGTAATGGAAAACTTAGTGTTAAGTTCTGCCTACAAACAACAGACTGGTATTGTAGACTGTAATGTGCAGATGACGAAAAATGCCTAATAGTGTTGTAACGGACCATAAGAAGGTAGAAGCACCCTGAGTAATAGAAATATGCTGTTACTTGCCTGGTTTCTATTTCGATAAACTTTTTCCTCTATACATCAGAGAATGCCTTCTAATTTTGTCTTTTGTTAATCTTGTCACTTTCGTTGTTACCTAGGTATCTTATTCAGATTAACAGCCAAGAACATTACTTGTGTACAGTGGCTGGCTGCATTAATTTATTAGGCTACAGGTCTTGTATCCGTATATCCGGATGTTTGCCATTTTAACAAAAGTGCAGATTTTTAATTGTATTGTATATTTTACTTTTTAATGATGCAGGTACTATGCCTTTTATGTGGTACTATTTTTTTGTTGAGGCAGTGTTATGTTTAGAAATGCAACATATGTCTTGACTTATATTTCTAGCTGTTTAAATTATGCAAAAGAAAGGTTTCTTATTTGAACTATGCAAGTTGGCAAAACCAGAAATTTTTCTGACCGCACTCCATTAAGATAATTGCACATGCTCCAGTTTTCACCCATCTGACATGAACTGGGAAAACCCAGACATGTAGTAAAATAAACATAATGTACCTTTATATACCATGTGGGATTAAGATCTGACAAGAACTACCTTATTTGGGCGTGTATAAGCCGCGTGCATGTATAGGCCGCACCAGAAGTTTTTGATGAAAAATGAGGGTTAATTAACATTTCAAGTATATGTCCACTGAATTTTTGTATTCCTGTAAATTATTGTTGTCACAATTCCATACAAACATAATAAATTCTGACTTAATTTCTCCCCTAAAAAACATTTGTGACAGAAAATTTGTTTTATGTTGCAAGGTTTACAAATATACATCATGCAATTGACGCCGTCGGGTGAGACACAAGACGAACAATGACACAAATACTTACTGGTAATTTGGGCGCAAGCGGTGCTTCCCAATCACCGCACTATTGAGACTCGGGGTTCTCAGGGATGTTGTGGGTTCTGTGTGTCCGTCTCACCCTTGTGTACTTACAAACATGTTGGCAATACTAAACTTTTAATAAAATCACTGAAATAAACAATAGATAAAACATGTGTGTCTAGGACACTGTCACTACTGAATAAAAAATTGAGTTCACTGTAGACTTGTCTTTATTGATGTTGTTTATACACATCAACGTGCCAATGAAATCGTTATCTCGGTCATGACTAGCCAATTCCGCTTGAGTGCTCCCCAACCCGTAATTAATCTAGTGCACACCTAAATGGATGATCTCAACGAGGTGCGTGAAAGCACAGCCTTCACAAGAGAAGAGGGCCAACAGCGGCTAGGGTGGACTGACGGTTTTTCCCTTAAGACAGGACACCGTGAATTACAAATGAATACCCTTAATTCACATTAACACGAGTGATTACTCTGCATCACTAACGCAAACTCATCGGGGCTCGCGCTCCAGCATGTGGTTAGTGTGGTGACGGCCTATACACAGAGGAATATCATGTGTTGTGGGATAAAACACAGTATGTATAAAACAAAAGAGAATGAGAAGTTCCTGGGAAAATTAATGTGCAAGGCCTTGAAAGCTTACTTTGACCCATTAGGGGACACTGAGAGAAATTAATCTGGTTAGTAATTTGTCATACATTGACTTTTGTGTGTACATGTTCTTGGGATATTTGGCCTGTAGTGAAGGGATGATTGGATTGAATCCCTTTCAATAAATGACTACTGTTTGAAGTTATAAAATAATTTTGATTTGATAAATATCTATTATTTTTTATAATTTATTTTTGTCAGTAACATCAAGTGTTTTATCAGCAAACTTCATTGGTGGCCTATAGTAAACAAAATAAATTAAAGAAAACTATTGCAATAACTCAAAAATGCAATCTCGAACTGTGGCAAATTTACCTTAATATTTTTAACTTCTCACATGGTATTTCATGTAAGATGCAACAGCCCCCACTCTCATTACATTTGAATCGTATTTTATTGATGACCAGTGGGGGGAAAGGAAATATATAATTTTGTCTTGGAAACATTTCTACTTTGATGTCTTGAAGTATTCAGACAAGCAAGTTTATTTGTAAAATAGTATATATTTTCATTGCAGTGAAATAACTCTTAGGAGTTGCCAAATCTCTTTATTTTCCATTCCACGCTCTAAGATTTGATAAAGGGAGATCTCTCCATCCCTTTTTTGTAGCAGGTTTAAAAAAAAAAAAAAAAAAAAAAAAAATTATATATATATATATTTGTGAATGCTGATTTCATTATTTTGAAACTTTCTTTTTACTTTTCAGGCTATTTACGACATGTTGGGTGCGTGCTCTGCCAACCGGCCAGCCGACTCTGCAGAAGAGCGAGCCAAAAACATTTTTGCCAAAATGGATGAGAACAATGACGGGCAGTTGACGCAGGAAGAGTTCTTGAAGGGTTGTCTGCAGGATGAAGAGCTGTCCAAGATGTTGGCACCGTAATGAACGAGTGTCGTTAAGAGAAGTGCGCAAAGCTTGTGACCTTGCAACTGACTCTCTGCCACATTTGGAGACAATAAGTCAATTGCAAATACTTTTCAACTTCATTGTGTTGGAAAGAATTACAACTCTGACCAGTTGTATTCTTTACTTCTTTGACATTCCAGTATTTTTTAACAAAAATTGCTCGTTGAAGCATTACAATCATATTTATCATCAGAAATTAAAAATTGCAATCTAGTTTTTTGAATGTGCTTTATAACTCAAATTAGCTTGATTGTTGATGGCTTCATAATGTCTTGATGTTTTTGGATACGTTGTACATTCTATGGTGGACTGTCCACTGATTTTTCTTATATCTACCATTCGATGCACTTGATGCTGTTAGCACATCTATTGCCTACTTCTGATAACTTGCATGTAATAAAGATTCCTTATATAGGATTCTAACTAAAATCTTATGTCACCGATGGGCATTACTTAACCTTTCTTAAAACTATTGTTGCTATACCAAATAACAGATGATCTTATTTTGGTTATGTAATAAAAGTTTAATGAATGGCCTTGCAGTTCGAAATATTGTAATGTTAAGAGAAACATACTTTAAATGTTTGGCAATTAATTTTAGATTGAGGTGAAACTGAAAACTTTGCACATAGTTATCCTTTCAGTTTTACTGGATATCTGCATGTTTCCAAGCACATTTTTTTTGGAACTTTAATTTTATTTGATGAATGAAAATATTGGAGTAGTTCTGGAAATATCTTAGATACCATACAGCTATGATTTGACGTTTAGGCCTAGTGCTGATGTAGTGTTATATCAGTATAGTTGGCATTTACTTGCTGGAAGTGAACAAAAAGAATTCTTCAATGTATTTCACACTTATGCATACCACATCTCAAATGCATTTTCCTTCATGATAAAACTTCTTTGCAAGTGAATTTAGATTTATGGCAAAGTTCCCACTTATCTGACTATGGCAATAGGAATACTGAATAGTGAGTAGAATTATAGTACTGCTTGATACGTGTATCTGGACATGGACAGTGGCTAGTGTCTAGTGCTGAATTTTTTAAACAGCTTGTCTAACAGTGTGTATGTGTCTGGTTTGTGTGAGACATATATTTCAAATGAATCTTTGTCAAGTTTTTCTGCAATACCTTACAGAGTTTATGTTTAAACCACTTACTAGTGAATAACATTGTACCTATTTTTTCAGTTTTTGATACAAAAAGAAATAGTTGTCGATTTATAGCACATGCTCCAAGTAAACATTACATATATTTGTTGGAACATGTCATTATAAGTATTGGTAAATGGTAATGTAAGTGCAATAACTGATTTGCCTCATGGAGCATATATACTTGCACATACATACAGTGGATAACGTAATGACAAGTGTAATTGCTTTCTGTGTTCACCAATTGAAACATTATGATCACCATACTGATGCACTACATCTGAGATACAAATGAAGAGAATAGGTCTTGTCAAGTAAATATGAAAGATATCGTAGTCTTGAATTATGCTTCAACTAGGTTTCTGTGCATATCATCCGTCCATATTGTTTCACAACACTTCGTCATGTATCAGATGGCCATAACTACTTGCATCTTATTTTAAATTGTCAATATGTTGTTGGAGAAAATTTGAGTAGCCTTAAATATAATAAAGTAAGCACAAATGTTACAATAACTCTTCTCTAGCATTCATTGTTTGGCACCTACAGAGAATAGAAGTCGAGTGTATTCTAGGATGTTAGAAGTGCAAGTAAGTGTTTAAATTTGTAAATAACACATTTAATGTGAAGAAGTACAGTGTATAATGTTACGGTGTTTCTGTAAGTCTAGACCAAAATTCTGCAAGTTTATGACTAAGGTAGGAAAGGGGGCCAATAAAAGCTTGATGATCGAACTGAGTCAACCAGAACTTGCCAGACATTAATGTCCCCTTGTAAAACTAGGCAAAATTTACTTTATTAAACATGTATTCTTGATACAGGATCTTCACAACGAATTTGTATGATTTTCTATTTCTAATGTGAACTTTTGTTGAAAAAATGTTGATAATTGCGTGTACTGATAGCTTCTGAATGTTCTTTCAGCTTGTTAATTTTTTCTCCTTTCTACTATCAATCCCCAGAGAATATTTCAGTTTTATAATCACGTGGCTGGAAAATGAATTATGTAATGAAAGTCAAGTTCAACTGTTTAATTTTTTGTTATGAACATTTAAATATATATTTTTTAAATTTGATTTTTGGATATACTTAAAATTTAGGAGGTTTGGGAATACCCAAGTATAATAAGTTAGCAGACAGCAGAATTTAGGGGTGCAGAGTGTTGAGATCATACACATTGTGTTTTGATGCATATTTGCAAAATATACAACAGTATCTCATCATTTTACTACATTTATCAAGTGATAAGAAAGTTGTAATTTAAAATAGATGCACATTAGAATGACTTCATTGAATCACACATTTTCATTTTTTTCTACAAACTGCTAGGTATATCCAAAGAGTCTTTGTCATGAGGAACATGCCACAAATGCACAAACTATCTGTTTGGCTGAAATGTTTTAATGCACAATTTTTTTTACCTTGGAATAATAATAGGTACTAAACATTTGAAAAAATTGTGGTTATCAAATGTTATAACGGTCTAATTACTTTGTCTTCCTTGCCTTTTATCCAGGAATACAATTGTTTTGTGATCAAATTGTCAAAAATTGCAGATCTTTGTCTGTTTGTGATCACATTTTTGGAATACTGAAACACGTAGTGTATAGTTAAAACTTGTATAAAATATAGCTGGAACATGGTTATTATTCTGTTTCGTGCTAATATGGGATAAGTAGTAAGAACGGTAGTGACCCTTCAATCCCATCACAGCGAAGATTTTCAAATCAAAACTCAAATGCTCGTTTCACTGGAGGTTTGGAAGAGACTGACTCCTATAGCGTACAGATTCTTCGTAAGGAATCACAACACTTTAATTCATGAATTGTACCTATTTGTGAGACTTTGAAATGTTCAGAAATTTATGGAAATTGCCATAATGTTGTCGGCACTTGGTAGCCAGGAGGTGGATTATGTTGTTGATTTGGTATGCTGCTTGTAAGGTGATCAGCAAACATCTGTATCCATTTTGTGATTATGAGTTTAGGAGAATGCATGGTCATTGATCAGAGAGTGTTAGTAAAAACCCAGAATGTAGATTTCTACAGTTGCAAGAAATCTCTTGACTTGTTACCAGACTATAATTTGGCTGTGGTGCCTTACATACTTACTCAGCCAGGTTCACTTTTGCAGAATGTGTCAACAGTCTTGATTTTTAATAAGCATTAATCTTATTGCCCCTCATACATTGACTGGAGTGTCAGTAAAATTTTTATTTATGAAATGTTAGTTTTCTGTTGCAACACTAAATAATATTTTTTGTATATTTTTTTATTCTGAATGTATAGTCATCTATTACACTTATTTTTTCTAGTCATTTGGATAATTTTGAAGGTTATGGACTCACTCGTTCATCGTGAAATTAATTCAGTAAATTATGGCCATCTGGTGGTTACACTCCTAAATATGCAGTGTATCACGTACATTTTACGCTCTTACTATAAAAGTATTTTATTTTTGATTAAATTGAACTTTTACAAATATGTTATCCATAATATAATTTCATTAGTAATTATTATACATGTATGTAAACAGGGAGAGAAAATAAGGTGTGTTGGTAATGCCTAGTAATAAATATAGTTCTTTTGCAGAATATTATTAAAGTGAATGCACACACATGTGGTGCATTGTCTCTTTTGTGTAATATTCTAGACTTGGTTAAACTTTGTTTGCATGAAGTGGAAGAATAGTTTGAAAGTAGAACTCGGCAGGTCTTCAGAAAAGTTGTAATTTATTGCTAATGGACTACATTTCATTTCAAAGATATATTTTTCCAATCTGGATATCTTTAACACGCTTTTAAAATATAGATGTTAACATGCCATTTTATTATAAATAGTGTACCATAAGTCTTCTTTAGTATTTAGTTTTATGTTTGAATTGGTGTATCCCAAAGCAATAAAAGTTAATTATTTTCCCAGTAATTTTATTTTTGAGTTTGTTAAATTGAAGTTTTTAATATGTTGAAACAACAGCTTTTTAAAAACAATACTTGATATTTAGAAATAATCAGGGTGCTGAAACTATGTAGTTCTAATGCTTATTTTGGAAAATGGGGATTTTGTGAAAATATAGTAATTAAATTATATTTTTTAAGTTTCTTACAGTGGAGGCATTATAACTACAAAAATATAGTACTCTGTAGTAGAATGTATTTTACACACGTGTATTTGTGCAACGGGCAAGTGTCAAACTCTTCGTGGCTTCATCTTCCCCAATTCACCTATGAATATAATGAATGATATGGCGATTACAGCCACTTGTGAATCGTTTTCTTAAAGATTTTTTAGAAGCAGTATAATTACTGAAAAATATATATTTCATTTTGTAAAATATCTAACATGAAGAATAATAATGTAGTGGCTTATTCTTGGTTTTTACGTTCTGATTGGAAATATTATTTTGGAAATGGTAGTACTTCTATAGAAAGGGAAACTTAAATGTTTACATGAGTTTTGCAGCATTTCTATTTTAATATGCCCAGTTATAAAACATTTTTAATTAAAAAAAATTGCTGGAAACAGTTTTTAGAATATGAAAATGGTTCATATCTCCCAGCACGTTTGAGTAGGCTACATGTACCCACCCTACCAGACACAGAAAGACGCCATCATCAGTGTGTTGATACACAGAATGTTGTGCATAGTTATTATAATCCAACTTAACATATATATTTTGCATGTGCATGCCATAACCTGTGCTATTGACAAAAACGTTGTATTGTCACATTCACCAACACAGATGCTTTGTCTCTCTACAGAAGGCCTAGTTCAAAAGTTGAATTTGTCATTCTGTATTTTGGCAAGTATACCGTATTAGACAATTGCGTTGACATGGCTTCTGTGATAACATTTTACACAGAAGTTGAACAACCTATATACAGTGATTCAGCTAGACACACTGGTTCGTGTTTCCTGCGTGCGACGTGTAAAATCATGTATTAGATATTTCCATTTTCTGAAAAATTGTTTCTGGTCTGTAGTGCTGGTTTTCTGCAAGTGGAAGCATTGGGGTGGCACCTTCAGGCTACTTTTTCTTACAAAACTATGTACTATCAGAATAACAAGTGATCCTTAAATATTCTGAGATGTATAGTAAATGACTTTAAGTACAGTTTTTTACAGTATATTTTGTATTCAGTCCAAGTTGTATGAGGGGTTGGGCCCTGGAAACCACGGACTGAGCCACCAAAGATGAAGCAGGTAACTGTAGGCCCACGAATTAGAATTTATGGTGAAATGTCGTCTGGGAACTTCGACACGTGCTTGCTCGTGCCTATTGGTGCTCACTCGCACATCCCGACATGCAGTATCAATTATGGTGAAAGTAAGACTTAAGACATAATACTTAAAACTTATGACTTAATACTTAAGACCTAAGGCGTAAGGCCTACGAAGGATCTACCTGCTCGTGGGGGGAGGGTGGGGCATGGGAAGGCAACCCTCCCCCAAATGTGAAGAAAATTAGCCGAAAAATGTGCCTTCAAGGCCAAATACAGCCAAAGAAAAGAGGAATGGGCAATTGCCCGTGACCCCCCCCCCCCCCCCCCCCCTTAAAGGAGGGCTTTTGTCACTGACAGAAATGGTCACATGTACACAGACTCCAGGGATAACATTGATCACACTGATTTCAGGAGTAAAATATCCACAAAGAACATTTGCAGCCCTTGAATAACCGCTCCCCTGCTCCTTGCGAGGGGGGGGGAAGGCCAATTGTGCCAAATCATGCTTAGACCTTCCCCTGGGGGCCTGCTATCATTTGCCCATACTGGCTTCTCCATAAAGAAGCTCAAAAGGTGAAATATGGGATGCACTACAATCCCACAAAATAGAAAACATTTCACCCTTGTCTCTCTAACTCCTCCCAGGAAAGGAGAGGGGGTCACTTGGTGGGTAGGGTTCCAAAGAGGAAGGGTGAGGGATCAGTGAGGGGGGTTCGGCTTTCCCGCCCCTCCCTTCCATTTGCCCACAGCTGCCCTCCAATAACAGTGTTTTTGTGCAAAAACTTAAGTTCTTGATTAATTAGTATGATTCTCAGATATATGTATTTTAATTGTCTTTCATCAGTGTTTTACTTCTGTTCGTCTTGGATACAGGGATGAATTCTTTGCCATTTTCTGAAGATGTATTTCCTTGGGAGAATGGGATGTGTGGAATATAATCTCAACCTAGGTATAGTCTTCATTATTTTTTCTGTTTTGTTTACTTTTACTTCTCATAAGGGAGGAGTTGAGATGCTTTTAAGATCTTCCAAAGTACAATGCTTTGTTGGCAAGTTGTATTTGCTGCTTTTTGTTGTCATTCTGTGGTTTTGTTATTGACTTCAGGTGCAGTCACTGTCATGCACTCATTCTGTTTTTATAGTTAGTCGCTTTCTGAAGTGCGTGTGTGTGCGCTTGTGCATGCACGTTTTTTTTTTGTTCACTTCAAATTTTTACCAAGAGGAGTGGAAGTTAGTAGTTGGCAGGTATGTAGTGCAGGACTCAGTATTTATTTTCATCTTTGAAATCAGTGCCAAAATGGTTGATTAACTACACATTTCAAAACGTATGTTCATGCGCAGGACTATGTCTGTGGTTATTGAACTGTTGTGTGGTGATTTGGTGAACCTCATTATGTTTTGATTATAACTGAGACGTATGGTACGTATCAAGACATTTCTCTCCAGTTACAAGAATAAAAATGCTCTTAAAGACTTATTTTGACGTACTCTATGATAATTTATGGTGAACCGTTTAATAATTTGACTATGTTAAAATTAATTTTAAATTAAGTTTTATATCTTGTAATGAAGAAAATAGTTTTCAAGTATTTTGAGGTCAACAAAAGATTGTTTATACAGAAATAAGTGCAATACATTACATGTTTTTGTTTGTGAAGTTGTTTTTGTACACTGCTTTCATACTGTAGAAGAAGGTAAAAATGTGTTTTATAATAAAGACAAAATTAATTATCAATACAATAATAATATATCAAGATTTTGTTACCAGTAGTGTTTAGTCTTTTGCACCTGTTTGAATTTCATTATAATTCACTTTTATACAGTCAAAAATATTTTCGAATCACGTACGTATTTTAAATTCTGATTTTAAATAGTAATATTTTAATTAATAGTTTTGCGAGCAGTTTTTCAATTTGGCTGTCCTTACAGTAGACTGCGATAAAATACTAAATAAACTATTGTAGGTACACAATTTGTAATGCTTAGGCTACATGTTGAAAGATCACTCGTGCTTATGTTGAGTTTGGGAAGTCTCTCTGTCCCATCAGTTTTGTGTTTTATCTTGTGGATCTGTGTGTGTGTGTGGGACCAAATTGTGTAAAGGAAAACAGTTAATTTGTACTGACTTCTTAAAGTGTGTTTGAGGAACTCTTCTGAGCTTATTATTAGTTACTATTAGAATCCATTTTCCCATTTTTTTGTTATTTTGGTTAATAGTGCAGTTCTACAAAAAGAGTATAAAAAGAGAGAAAATCTTTTCATTAAATTTATGAATGAGTTAAAGTTGCTGTGAATCAGGTTTATTTAACATAGTGGTAATGAATTCTATGATGTAGAATACAATTGATCACTCATTACCAGACAGCTTGCAAAAATTTCAGCAGTCTATTTGAAAGATAAAACTGTGATTGATATTATATTAATATTGTGTAAATATTTTTTATTTGTTACTGTTATCATAATTGTTAAGTACATGATAGGTTTTTAGTGTTCATTTTTGTATAAATTTGTTCGGACTTGTGCATAGTTTTCAAATTAAACATTTTCTCATCACACTGCTATATTTCCATGCAACAGTGTACTACATTTAAGGTACCTATTAAATTTTTTTTTAAATTCTGATTGTAGCTGTAGAGACTTTCTGGGAATAATGCTAGGTGTTAAATGAAGATAATTTACGCTATAATTTTATTGTTAATTTTGTTACATAAAGTTTTCTTTCTAGCACCTCATAAAATTACATATCATGTAATATGCTTCGTATTGTAAATACAGTCTTGAAATATCTGCATTTATTTTAATGTGTAAGAAATAGACTCTACCTTTCTTCTACCCACAACCATCCTCTCTTTTGTCGTTTCTTGTATTACAGTTAATTGCATAATATGAAACATTTTCTTAAACAGCATGTTGGTGTGACTACACTTCTTGACATTTATTATAGATCGGAATATCTGCATGTGGGTGTGTGCGTGCATGAATGTGTAATTTTCATTGTGAAAGTATTTTGAGATGTCATATTTTTTGCATTGTTTGTGTGAAGAATGTGTGATGAAAGTATCATTTACCTAAAATTGATTTGGCCCCATTGCATCACTTGACACTTCGTTGCAATTTTCTGTACATTCAAATGTAACTATTTTTTACAAAAAAAAATTAAAAACTTTCCAAAATCCTTATAAACTATAAAAACATTGTTTCACAGCTTCCCAAATGTTAGTGTAGTTCAGAACTTGTTTGCCTGTAAGCAATGGACTTGATCATGTTGACTTAGTACAGTGATTCTAATAATAATACGTAGTACTGTGTGTCATTTCTTGTGGCAGCGTATTTGTTATATTTAGTTTCTCTTGTTTTTATTTTTAATTCATTAATGTACCACTATATTAAGATTTGTTTGGCAAAACAAATTTATTACTGAACCTAATGTCCACAATGCGTAATTATTATTAAAAAGTAAAATATTTTAATCCTTCTAGTTGTACTGTTGACAGTTTACTGTCGGATGACATTCAAAAGTTGTAATGGTTGGTGGAAATAGTCTTTTTATTTCGGCATATTTGTACGAGTGCTGTATTGTTGTAGTTTGTACATTACCTTTGATTCTGCAACTGTGAATTTGTTACAAGAGAACTCAACAGATAGTCCACATTTCAAGGGTGTACGAAATTGCAAATCTCTCTGAAAGGTTTTAGTAACATGAACAGTTGTCATACTAGTAAAGCCTCATATGCTTTTTAAAATCTCAAACCTGTAGTAGCAGACCTTCCGCTACAAAGAAAATGTTTAAAAATGACATAAATCAGTTGTTTATATGAATAGTTCCACAAAACTGCTTGCCACTCATATATGGTAATGTAGTGTCTTCAAATAGACTAAAATTAATTTCCGAAATCAAGTTTTCGTAGGTTTCTTTTCAGAGGTGACCATCTACCTTCTGGGTCTTTTTAAAACTGGCTGTAGTCTGTGCAGCTGTGAAAGTTCCAATGCTGGCCCGATCCATCAGTGATAAACAAAAAAAACTCACCAAAGTTTGTTACAAGTAGCACAAAGTGACTGATGTCAAATTTCTGCAAAAAAAAAATTAGGTGGTTATGTATGGAGAGCATGTTTATAATAGTTGTGCATAAAATTTGAAAAGGACGTAAGGGGATGGTGTCACAATCACTCAAACTTTAGAGTACCGAATCTTTACTCGTGTCAGAAGTAAATCTCTGCGAGATGAAGGTACTGGGGGAGAGGAAGTCGGTGTGAGTCGGTATTACTTGAAAGGCAGCTTATAAATAATGTTCAAGAAGAAGATAAGGTCACTTGTAACAGTATCCCAGAATTTTTATCCATGATCAAATGAAGGTCTATTTGTTAGTATTTAACTCCTTCAATCCTGACATTTCCTTCTAGTGTAGTCAAAAACCTGGCAAAGGCTGAAGGAGAACATTACATATAGTAGAATGGCAATCATATTAGTTCGCTATCCAAAGTATTATATACAGCAATTTCTGTTAGCTACAGGAATATCTTTGCATTACAACATTCACTTTACAGGAAGGCAGCTGAAAGTGTTGCGGCTTATGATTCTGGGCCGCTAACCAATACAAGCCAAGGAAAATTTGGACAATGTGATCCTGATTTACTGATCACATAAGCTTAATTTTGCAGCTATTAATCAGTTGATTTTCGTTTTAAGGGTTTTCTGTGTTAGGTTTCATTGTTTTATGTTTGATTATATACTTTTGAACATCACTTCTAAATGTTGTAAAACCTTTTAAAAACAACAATTTCAATCGAAGTAAAGGGAATTTATTTTGTAATTCCTGTACATTTCTCAGTTTTGTACTAGTGGGCTCCAAAGATAGATGGACAAACTCTATGTTGTGTTCAACACTTTGTATTGCAGAGTTTAGCATGATATTGTCTCTTCTGTGGTCTGCTATGTGTTCCAATATGGTCATAAAGCAAGATGCAGTGCAGCAAGTGAAGATGGGAAGTATTTTGATGAGGGGTTGTGAAAGAATGCAGTTGCATAGTGGCTCTTATCAATTGTGAAGAAGTTGGAGGTTGGTTGTGTTTTATAGTACATCTGAATGAATTTAAAACTGCAGTATTTGCATAGAGATACAGTAAGTGCCTAGATGGTTCCTTAATGCCGGCCGCGGCCATTTACTTCTGCACTCCATTATTACCTGAGCAATTAGTTCCATTGCTAATGACCTCACTGTCGATATGAAACCAGACCTACCTACTAGTGGGTGAAGTTATACTAGTTCGTACCACAGACTAAAGATGAGGTTGACCGATCTTGCTGACTGGGCACAACCAATCTGTGTGTCCCAACATTGAACTGCTTTTCTGTCAACACGTCTAGCGAAAATGGAATGGTTTGGATTTTAGGTTAGAAAACTGATTTGTAAACAAATGCTTTGAGATGAATGTATACTTCCTCTAACCAATTTGTTATGCAGTGTAATTAAATTAAAACTATTAAAAGTTTTTTATTAATATAATAGTGCTTGTCATTTTAAAATTAAGTTATAAACACACTTTTATCACTGTTGGCCATGTAACTTTGACAGTTGTGTAGGATTGGGGTAGGTGAATGTTAGGTACATGCGCAGAAGAGGAACAAGCGGTTTACCTCATCTTTAGTCTATGGTTCGTACTATAAGGAGAAGGTGTTTCTGCGACTATTTCAGTGTAGCAGAATCATGAAGGAAAATTCTGCTTATCTCTTCATGTTTAAACTTTTTTTTTCATCATGACATAAATGCACAACAGCTTTGTTGAGTATATCTACGAGTGCTTAGGAACTTCCTCTGGCAAGATGATCAGACAGCATGCAGTAGCGGTGATGTAGTGTTCACAATTTTCTAAGTGTGAAAAAAACATGACGCGTTATGCCCTTGACTGAGAGAGGTATGTCACTACATCAAGGATGGTTGTGGTAAGAGGTCATATGCACCCTGGGGGGGGGCCTTGATTTTTGGACTCTAGTCCTTACAAGACATCGGAGCATGTCCAGAACACAAAATTGGCCGAGTGGCCTTTCTGCAGGGCACAAAATCAGGTGGGGCTAGAATGATCCTGCGTTTAGGCGGAATACCCCTCACTTTATACCTGGGCAATGTTTGACTGATTGAGCTTGCAGGACCTCAGACCGTGCTATGTTGGACTGAGCTTTGGTTCCTGATGGGTTGCAGTACAGGGGCTCATTAGTGCTGTTTGTTGCAGGTTTAGCCTGAGGGTAAGGCGTTCCCCAAAACCAAAGGTTGTCTAGTCCGAGAGACCTGTCTTGCCCGCTTGTGAATGCTACTACGTCTGGGTGATTCTCCTCAATGGTAGGTGGTTCGAAGTGGGCTGGTTCGTAGGCTGGAGCAACAGGTATCGCTAGCTGGCAAAGTACTTGCGTATGTTCCCTCGGACTGAGGTGTTCGAATTCGGCAGGGTGGAGGGCAAGTTCTTGCTGATACCTAGAGGTAGTCGCAGCCTATTTTACCCTCTTACTGATACCACTGCAATGGGAATACGGTATAAGGATGCAGTCACTACTACTATTGAGCCCACAGAGAGGGTGCAGGTAACGTGTGTGTTCTACTCGGTGTACTTCCACGTGCTGCCTCCGACAACCCAATGCAACACCTTATTTCAGCAGCCAGCACCAGAAGCACGGTGGATGCTGAGAGTCTGGTACCAATGGCTGACGGTGCCAACATGTGGGTGTTGTCTCCTATGGGACCAGTTTTCCCAGGCCTAGAGAATGCACCTTCCAGCACCAGAAGTGGGGTGGAAAGTGCAAGCACCAGGCAGATAAGCTGACCCAAGGGAAGCAGTACCTAGTGTCTGAGATCTACCGTTCACTACACCGTGGTGCAGAGAATGGGTGGCCATCCAATAGGTGGAGAGTGAGTATCTCTAGAAGAGTCAGTCTCCCCAAACCCGAGGAAGTACTTCTTCGGGCACCAAAAGCACGGTGGAAAGAGTAAACTCCAGACTGGCAAGCTAACCCCATAGACAGATTTGTTCCTAGTGTCGGGGCTCTACCGTTCACTACACTGGGGTGCGGAGAATGGGTGGCCATCCAATAGGTATTGATCTTTTACAGTGGAGTTTTGCTGCGATTGGATATAATTCCCGGTCACCTGTTGTCCCTCGGTGGGACCATTGTGTACTAGGTACGGTTCTAGCATTACGGAAAAGATACCTTTAAGTAAGGAAAACGTATTTGTTCCTATGACGAAAATAAACAGTGGTGCTATGGCACTATTTTCTATCAACAATAGCTTACAGAAGTTCCAAGCTACATTAATACAGGTGAAGGCGACCTGCTTCTAGGCTAACAGGGTAGGGTAAAAAAGTGGCTATGTAAATAACTCTGACTTAACTATTGCTACAGTGTTGTCCAGCAGTGACCGGAAATTGTCTTAATTGTTTGATGATGTTAGATGGCGAGTTCTTTGGTGATGAAAACTTCGTTAAGGCAGGACACTTCGGCACCAGGATTGCGGTGAAAGAGAGGTAGAGGAACCAATTTTTGGGGCCAAGATCGCGGTGAAGACCAGGAGTGTATGGTTTCTTGGGCACCTTGCAGCACGTTGAAGAAACAGGATTGACTGGCTTACAAGGATTGTGACCTGCTATTTTTACTCTGGCTGGCATTTCCTTGGGTGGAGTTGGAGAGGGGGATAGGCGTGACAGTTGTGGGAAAAATGGGAGGTGAGCTCAACTGGTTGACAACTTCGAACGTTTCTGTGCATCCCATCACCTGGATCGCTCTAGGGGTGACAGCTCAGACGTGCTGCCTAACAGCGCTTGATGCACCTTCACTTAAACTGCCATTACAAAATAACTAACAGGTAAAAATCCCTCCAAATTTTAGTTTCTATACTAGGGAGTATAAAAATGCTAAATATTCATGTTTGATGTATGTGGCTGTTGTGCTTTGCCATAAAAAAAAATGTTATTTTACATAAGTCAAATTGTAAGTTTAACATGCTATGCATGATATTATTAAAACAATATTTTATGGCTAGTATATTTACTTTTAAAACTTGTGGTGTACTTCGAATGTTGCTCAGAACTGTGCACGTTATTTTGCAAAAAAACTGCAATATGCCACGTGGAATAGTTTTTGTAAGATGTGTTATATTTATGAAAGTTGAAAAAGGCGCATAGTTGTACCTGCGCGCTCGTGCCTTTCGCACCAACACCGTGCTATGCGGGGTATTGAAATGTAAATATATCTTCTTTTGATTTTCAAGGAAAACATACAAGTTATTTTTTGTATAATATAACAATTTTTTATATCCTAAATTAATATTCACGTCTTGCTTGTAAATAAATGTAGTGTGCCATTAAAAACAGATGGTATAGAAATAAGACCTTTGACTGGGTAGCAACGATATGCAAGATCGTGTTAAAGTATAACATTTACATAAACCAGACGAAAGAGTGCGTTTATTAAATTAATGTTGTTTACATAATTCTACCCTCGCTGTAATAAAACATTGTTACCCGACAGCACTATTCTATGCACACATATATGCATAGTTATTAGTACCAAGTACATAGTGTTTTCAATTATCGGAATATTTGAAGGTAAGGGTACTTACGGGCATTGCTTGATTAGCAAATATATTCAATCTTTAAATTAATAGTTCCAAACAAAAAAAAAAAGGAATTTAATTTTTATTTTGTATGATATATTTCCATCAATGTTACTGTCGAAGTATACAGAAAATCAGAAAATTCAGTACGTGTTTACGTGACAAGCGACATAATCGTAAGCGAAAATGTAAGTAGTACTGAAAGTCAACTTTTGTTACACTGTATATTTGTAATGTAAGGCAAAGTAGAACAAAACACTATATTCCTTGATACAATAAAAGCTTTTAGAACTGTTTTAATCTACACTCATGCATTAATAAAAGTGCTGTTAAGAATATACAATTTATTGAAATCAATACCAATTGTTATGCAATCTTTTTCATGAAAGTAGGTGAAATTACTGACTGTCAAGCACAATTACTGAAGGAGCATTTTTTAATTAGTTATATCTAGTTTAGTAGGTTTAATTGTACAATTACTTGTTATATATATATATATATTTTTTTTTTTTTTTTCATTACTTTCCTTCTAGTAAGTTGTTTATTAATTACTTTTATGCGTATTTACACACATGTTTTTCTGTAGTGGTAAATTACTACTCAGGCCCAGGGAATATAATTTGAATTTTCAATTGATGCTTATGTTAACAAATTTATTATGTCATTTACTGTACTAAACAATACTCCATGAACTTTAGGAAATACCTGTTCTGCTTGCTATAACGTTTTGAGTAACTGTTCACTCGGTTATGTAAGCCCTCGACTGGTAAGTGCTTTTATCCAATCAGTCTCATTAATTTCTTCTGATGGAACACTGAGGTCTAGATATAATTTCCAATATTTATGGGCTACATATCCTAAAACATGCCTCAACTTCTCTACTGATATGAGATTATAGCATTCTTGAAAGACAGCATCATGTGTTTTATTGTCCGCATTATTGTCTATATTTGATTGAGTGCAGTCATTAATAAGGTCTGACACATTGATGCTTTTAAACATGTTGGCAGTCGCACATTCATTGTTCTCATTTGTTTGTGACTCATCTGCCTTTGAAAGATCCTGTGAAGTTATTTTTGACACTCTCTTCTTTATTATCTGTGGTGTTGCGGTTTCTTGTAATTACAGATGTGAAATGCTTTTCCAGTACATACCAACCTTTTTTGTACTTGAAATCAAGTGGTTTTGGGTGGCCGTTTGCACATTACATGCTTCGCTCATATAAAATAAATTTTCAAGTTCGTCTTTGTTTGATTTATCAGTTGGTATATAAGCGATTCCATATTTTCCCTTGAAATGATGACACATTATTTAAACAGTTGTTTGTAATACAAATTTGTAACTGAAATGGCATTTCATTCTTGTGGCCCATCATTCGTTGTAAGCATATACATTTGTCCATTTCTGACAACATTATATCGTGTTCCAGTTTGCATAATCTGTAACCAAGCTTACTTTTTCTCTGTGTTAAAAGGGTATCAGCTGTTCAGAACATTGAACCAGTCGTTGAAAATGTGCTGTAGCTTTCCAAGGTTCTTTTAGTAATGCTTTCTACCATAAATTCTAACGCTTTACATGACAGCTTTATTTTACAGAAGCTAAGCAGTTCTCTTTACATTCTGTCTTTATGTTCTTGAAACGTCTAAATGCTGCTGGGAAAATTTGAAAGTTAACTTAATAATTTGAAGGGACATATCCAGAAGTTTTTGAGTGCAAGAGCTTTGTATTTTTTCGCTGTTAGAAGATTCTAAACCGTGATCTAGAATGTGATTTCTGGTAAGTTGAAGTAAGTGAGGAGTGGTTGCGAATATATGGAAACCTCTCTTGACTCAATACAAGGTTAAGGAAATGATGAATGTGTTACATTAAGAACTACATACTGTGAAAGATCCGCAATTTGATGTGAGCACGTCGGTTACCTACTGAGGAGGACTGCTGCTAGGTACACGGCTGCTACCCTGGTGACATAGTTAAATGCGGGCACAAGGGAGGCGGAGGGCGATTATGATGCACGTGAGTTCACCTCCCCATTCTTCCCACCATGGGCATGACATAGATCCTCAGGTGTGACGTTATCGGCTGGTGCGAGATCCAGGTTCATGTCTCGTCGATCGTACCACTAGGGCCATCTGGCTGCATGGTGGCTTACGTGGATGATCTTGATGCATTACTTCAGTGGCTCGGCAGGTCAACAATACAATCTTTAGACGTTAGTGTGCGTCTTTACCGTAGCAAATGGTACAATTCTTGTGGTGCATAGTTGTACTGCCAATCAAACTCCGTGGAAAAGGTGCAGCTGGTTCATGTGCACTGATGAGTAGAAGTCGATTCAACAAGGTAGACAAAATATCACACTTCAACTACTAACTATTCTTGTCTAAGTGCTGAGGCATGTTGCACTTCACCATTCAGGTACTATTTCAGTGAAAATTATCAGTTCTATCATAGTAGTGAATAACTGTTTGGACCTTCCAAGGTATGTATGTAGCTTTAATTCTTCATTTGACAAACCATGTGTATGCGATACTCATTATCATGTGTGTTTTCTTATTAAAACTCTACTGAAAGTTGAGACACAGTTTTACACTTATAAGAAATGAAATTAAACTGCTGTCTGGTGATAATATATAGTTGGAAAATGTGTGAAATGATGCATCTGTTATTATTACTATTTAAGGATAATTGAAACATTTAAATCTACTGTTACGGTTTGAAAGTTTATTGAACTTCATTGGCTGAGCAGCTAGACTACTCGCATCCTGCCAAGGCGAACTGGGTTCAATCCCCAGCTGGGTCACTCCTGGATTTTCGCAAGTGGGAATCATGCCGGACGATGCCACTGGTCGGCTGGTTTTCTTGGGGATATCCAGTTTCCCTTGCCCTTGCATTCCAGCACTGCTCCGTACTCACCTCGTTTCATCCTCACCAACTCTCAAGACAGCGTTGTTAAGGGCCGCCCAATTATTTCAAGTCAACTTAATGAACTACATAAACTTTGGTCTGAAATTTTTTTGAGACACAAAAGTCTTTCTCTTTTTGTAAATTGTAATTTTATGTTATTTACTTACAGGGAAGAAATACATTTTTTCTATGTTTTTTCTTTAGAATAATATTCTGAACTACAGTATTTCTTGTAAAGAATGAGATTTCTGAATCTTTTTTATTATTGTCCATGACAATAATTAATTATAAGGAAGCAGTTTTATGGAAAACTGTACAAATCTGTGAATTATAGTATTTTTCCACATCTTCAGTGCAAACAACAAGGTTTTAAGTTGTAAAGTTTAGATATGTTAAGGCTATTCGGAGTGTAAATTTTTTATTTCATATTTACATTCTTAAGCCGTGGTAAAGGCAACAGTGAATAAGGTATTTGATTATTAATGTGAGAAAAAAATTTCAGACTTGCTGGCCAGGAGAGGGTTATTTTATAAATATTATTATGGTGAAGCAGTGTGTATTTATTTAGTTATTATTTTTATTTTTTGAACAGAAATATATGACAAATTTTCTGTGTACCATTGTTTTTATGTAATGATGCAGTTTATTATAATAATTAAATAGGATATTTGGTAAATTTTTGTTTGGGCAAGGAGTATGATGTTTAATCAGTATTTGAAGCGTTGTGTGTTCGCATATTTATCTGCAGTGTGTTAGTTTTTTCTGAAGTCCTAGTTCGGGTTGCGTCAACATTTAGAGATAAAAGCTTGTTCCTACTTCGTGTACAGTTTTTATTTCGAGAATGTTCTAGAAGCTCGATAAAGTTTTGCTGCAACACAGTACGACATGGCGTGGGGAGGGATTTCAGCCCAAACCATATCCATGTTTGGTCATGTTTTTGGGACTCATGTGCGGGGGTGGGGGGTCGACACTTGGCGACCTCTGCTCCGAGTGCCTGTTGTGCGCAAAAAAATAGTACTGTCCATGATGGTAGCACGACGTGCTCACGATTCTCTCGCAATGCGTGTTTCGAAGTGACAACATCATTAATTAATTGACTATTGCTGCACTTTTCTTATCCGGTTGTTTTGAAACTGACTATTCATGCGTCTGAATTTCGAGATGATTGTGAACTTGTTTGGAATTGAAATAAAATTGAGTAATTCATCTGAGGCTTGAATTAATTTTTTTCAATATGGCACCTTGTTAATTTCATGTCTCGGACCTACTGAGCTAAATCATGATGTGATATCCAGTTGTCATTTTTATGACTTCAGTGGCACCCAGTGTGTGGCTTGATTGAACACACCTAAAAACTCTGCGTTTACAACATAGCAGTACGTCAATTACAACTTCCATGGCAGTACCGAACGAGTCGGCGAGTGGAGCAACGTAGCAGTGTTCCAGTGTACATCAAAAGATCCAGGTACCAAGACAACAGACTAATTTACAGCAGCAGTGTACAAAGGTATTTATTCATCTATCCAGATCGGGGAATTCAGCAGTGAAGCCATCAGTTCAAGTAAATTCTGTATAGGTTATGTTGTTTAGAAAAAATTACAAGTGTGAATATTGTACATTTCTTGTTGTAATGTGTTACGTTTTCTCATGTTTTAAGTTTTTAAATGCATTTGTAAATTTGTTTCTATTTAAAACTTTATACATATTGATATAGGTTAAATATTTGCAGTTCATTATTGTTAGTCAGGAGGAAGGGCATACAAGAGAAGGTGAAGATTTTTTAGGTTTTGAACAGGAAACACACACTAACTTATCAAACTTATCTGATATGGTAGTAAACATTTCAGGTTCAGGTTTGGGTAACACAATTGGAGAAACTCAGCAAAAGATGTTGGAAATGAGTGAACAAATAAGCCTGCTCATAAACTTGTGACAGAACAAAAACATTCACTTCAGAAACAAAAACATTCAACTAATGAACAGAAATTAGAATTGCAGAAAAATTCTACAATGTACAAAGTGCAGTAGATAATAGTACTAAGGATATGGTAGACTTAAGATTGGACCTAAATCCGTGTCAAATTGAATGAGGTTTGGGAGGAATGTAATACTGAATGTAGAAAGGTTTCAAGTATCACAGCATGATTTAACTCGGTAGGTAGAGGCATGAAACTAACAATGTGCCACATTGAAAAAAGAAAATGAATTCCAGTCTCGTATGAGTTACTCAATTTTATTTAAATTCCAAACAAGTTCACAATCTTCTCAAAATTTAGGTGCGCAAACAGTCAGTTTAACAAGACAACCGGAATAGAACAGTGCCGCAGTAGTAAATGAATTATAGATGTTACTCCGAAACTCGCATTGCAAGACAATCGCGAGCACATCGTGCTACCTTCACGGCGGGTAGTATTCTTGTGCGCACAACAGGCACCTCAGAGCCGAGGTCGCCACGTGCTGACCTTCATCCCCCCCCCCCCCCCCTTTTATTGCACCAGTGTCCCAAAAACATGACCAAATATGAAAATGGTTTGGGCCAAAATCCCTTCGAAAACCTGTGACACTCCCGTTAAAACCACCTCCCATGTTCTATCAAACTGCGTCGCAGCAAAACTTTATGGAACTTCTAGAACATTCTTGAAAGAAAAACTATATAAAAGTAGGAAAAAGCTTTTATCTCTAAAAGTTGAGGCAATTTGAACTACGACTTCAGAAAAAGCAAACACACAGCAGATAAATACTCTTAACATGGTCAACACTTCAAATACTGACAAACATTACATTCCCTGCCCAAAAAAAATTATTTAATTATTATAATAACTTGTATTATTACACTATTTTGTTGTTTAGGAAAACAGCTATTGCAGTGTGTCTGCCCATTCATGTACAGTGTTCAGCTTTTATATATTAAAATGACATATTTGGCTAAGTTGATAAAGATTGTAAGTACTTAAGAAGTAATAAAATGTCATAGTACCTATAGGGAATTCAAGCTTTTCTATTGGTTGTAATGTTTGAAGTCCTGGAGAAAAATTTTACTTGGCCTATAATGGATTTTCATGTATAGATTGAATTTTTTAAAATGAGAAATAGTCAGCACTTTTTTTAGATTTTAAATATTGTAGTAATGATTGCAATAAACAACATTAATATACATTAACTGATAATGTAAACAGAAATTGAACAGTTCACTTAGATATTTAATAATAATAATTTAATTAGTTTATATGTACTATGAAATTAATGTAATGTTTGTTTTACTACGTACTTTCAATTCACATTCGTAATTATCCTCAATAGAACTAATAGAGAATGCATAGGATTATTTTGCATAAATATTTTTAATTAAACATAAGTGAAGATTTAGTTGTTATTAATGAAATTGTACACATAGCAGTCCTTTGTAAAATTTGACACATGACGTACCTGGGAGTGAAGTACTTACACGTTGTGGAGGCATTGTCCTTTTTCTCTAGGTACTAGAGACTCCTATATCCTGGGGGGGGGGGGGGACAGGGGGGTTGTCTATTCCTGACGGGGCACTGGTGCTCGTCCTTTATACAGGAATGGCCTGGTTGCTTGCCGGAAGGGAACGAAGCTGGGTTCAGCTAATACAATTCTGCGTTTCGGGGGCACTGCCTGGATAGGGATACCTGGGCGACGGAGTGCAGTGGGCTTGTGTTCAACAATGTGTTTTGAGGTGAAGGTGCTGCAGGCCTGAGTTGAGGAACTGGCAAAGGGTTTGGATGAAGAACAGCTGGGACCAAGTATGGAATGGCCGGTGTGAGCGAACGATCAGGCTGGCTGAGATGGCCTTCTACCCACCACTGGTAATTTTGGGGGCCAGTGCATACTGGGTCAGTGAACAAGTCCCTCGGTGTCTCGGGCATCACAGGATCCTGCAGATGCGTTAATGCCTGGGCCTGCTCCCTTGGGTTGAGCTTAGCTATGGAGAAGACAAGTGCAGAGGATAGCTCATGCAGGCGACCAGAGGCAAGTAAAGTCAGCTTCACTCTCTCCTTCAGACTCTGCCGTATGGAGTAGGTCATCGGGACACACACAAATACCCTCTCTGTCCGAGAGATGGAAGACAGGCTCCTTGTATAGCGATTCACGTGTAGGTCCACATGAGGATCGTAGACTGAGTGGACACCCTATTCCAGTACCTGGCACGGATGCGCAGTTTGCACTGGAAGCCCGGCCGCACCGTCTCGGGTCACACACGTGCATGTTGCCCCGACCGAGTCTTCCCAGCTCAGGGGGCACTCACCTTTCCTGGCAGGGATGTGCAGTAGGAAAGATTGGTTAAGAGTCGACAAACTGGTGCAGGGTCAGTGTACCTGTGTTGGCACCCCCGTTCTATCTACACTGTAGATAGAAAGGATAACTGCTCTAGGTGCTTGTGGGTAAAATTGAGTGTGTGGCTCGAATAAGCAACCTTCCCGGGTTCATCTGCGTTCCCTTCCCGTGAGGAGTCAACTGGGGGCAATGTGCTAATTCTACGGGAATGTGATACCCAAGGATTGAGCAGTTTGTGTTGCAAGAGTCGTTTGAGCAAAAATCGTACCACAGATCCTATATTTTATAAGCAAAACACAAAAACACTTTACCAGGAGTGTGGGAGGGGAAGGTAAGCCAACACTTTAACGACATTACACCCTTCTCACAAACATTTCATTGCTATAGGGTTACTATCTTCAAAATCTCGAGCACTCCAAATGGCGTTACTATAATACTTCACATGTTTTGCTCTAAAAGTGTATTGTAGCTGTAGACTAATTTTTAAGTTTTTACTTTTCCTTCTCTGACTGAAAGAATGTGTTATCACATAAAGTAAAAAGTTTTCAACAACACACAAAATCTATTTAATATAGAATTTAGGACCAAATTCAGTAAAGGGATTTTTTGCATTTTGTACAGCACTGAAAGTGGTGCATTGGGCCACAGTCAAAAATTTGCCTCTGGCAGAATGTACTAATATACTAATATATTGCAATACATAAAAAATAGTGGAAAGAATTATAATATTAAGCCTGTATCCAGGACGATGCAGAATGGGACCGGGACCTTCACTTCCCTCGAGAATCTGAATTCTTGGATAGTTATTGTAGAATGATATTGTTAGATTCGAAAGAGTAACTTTTGTGCTTCTTTAGCCCTTGCATAAGGAAAAAATGTAATTTATATATATGTATGTGTGTGCGTGCATGCATTTGCGTGTGTGCGTGCATGCGTGCATGCATTTGCGTGTGTGCATATATATATATATATAACAAGAAGTTGATTTTGCCATGAAATAGGCTTAATTACTGCTAAATTTAAACGTAGAAATCCAAACATTTCCCGGGGAAGAAATGTCCCATCCTGTTTTTGCAGGTGGCCATTAGCAAGTCTTTAATGTTATAGTAATCCCCTCCCCTTCTACCCAAAAATATTTCCCCTGCAGTTTTGATTGCCTTGTACGAAAGTGGGCCTGGGTACACCACTGACCTGTATATGTGGTAGACTTGATAATAACGTAGTTTAATTGTGATAAGTAACATGCATGACGGAGTTTGTTAGATTTTTCACAATTACATGTTTTATTCTTATGCAACCTTAGACCTAATGCTTATCTGTTAATGAATGTTAATGACAGTATTAAGAAGCCTAAAATTTTCATTCTTTTGATTGTAAGCTTTGTTCTTATTGATGTATGCATCATAAGGCAGACATCATGTGATACTATGTGTGAATAATGTGTACCTGTGATGCTTAAACTTTGTTATATTCATTATGTTATAAGGGCCACAGTTCTCATGTGGCTGGCAAAACCTCCCACCAAAGTTACCTGGGTTCTATTAATTAATAGTATCATAACATATTTTCGCATGTGGGGAACGTTTTGAATATTGCTGTTGGCCGACTTGCTTCCTTGGAGTTATTATAATATTCCAATTTTTTCCACTCTTGCATTCCATTTCTGCTCCATATCCAACATACTTTGCGTCCATAGGCTGTAAAGATCTCGGCTAAGTGCTCTCCAGTTCTCTTAATACAACCCCAATACCATACCTATCGCACAAAAGAACTGTAATTTACTTGACAAGGTTTTTATTTGTGTTTTCTGTAATATAAAACATTGGTAATTTTTGTTATTTTCAATCGTTTTATATATATGCAAACAAGCATTATTTTTCCTTTGATACATTTCATACAAAAAAACAATTAACTGATTTACAATTTGCATTGTCAGACATCTTGTGAAGATATTGTTAATACTGTATTCATACAATACTGTGGGATTTTGTAATACAACTTTTCAAGGAGTTTGCACATTTTATCACAGAGCACATGAAACCATGTTTGTCATGCATGTATTGTATAAATTTAATTTTTGTATAGAAATAATATTATTTTCCTTGAGGTACAGTTTAAATAACTATGCTTGTTATATTTCTTTAAATAATGATGTTACATGAATAACATAAGTTTTTATTGTGAATTTTATATTTATTTATATTTTTCCTGTTTGTATATTTTTGAGCAAATATATATTTAAATCTGATGTTAATTTTTGTTATGTAAAACTTTTTGTTTATGTTGCACTGAGTAACAGTATTTTCTTTCAGGAATTTTGTGAACTGCATACTGTATTTTCTTGTATTGTGCATGGAGTACAGCTGAAGTTTATGGCATCAACCTTAAAAATGTAAAATTTCCTGTTGCTTTTTGTGTGCATGTCATATAAAAAGTAAATATTCAAAATGAGCTACAAGGGTGTTAACAGTAGATTTATTCAATACATCAGGGTTAGTCTGTCTCATCTATGAAGGTAAGATTTTGACAGTTTGGCTGAAGTAGTGACCTGTGTCTCAATTAATGTCTGACAGAGGCACAACCTGAATATAGAGTGGGTCGCGTTGGCTTACGATTTGGCACAAAGTCAGATGCTGGTTTGGCTATTGGTCTGCAAGAGTCGCTGGCTTACTCAGTCCTATGCTAGGGCGGCTGACTGGTGCTGTTGGTTTCCTGGCTGGGGTACGGTGCCTGGTAGATCCTGACTGTCCCCACGGGCTGCTGCAGCTGGAATTCCAACTGCTACTGTTGAAGGACCTCCGCAGGCTGGGGTAGTGTTGGGTCTTGAACCAGGGGGCAAGCTGCTCTTACTGACACCTTCTCTCATCAGTTGAAGGTGGCGATGACAGGATGAACTGTGCCTGGAAGCTTCCTGGGAGGCTGAAACAGAGAAGAGGAGGGAGCTGGGGCAGAAGATCCCACTGATCTGCGGGCTGCTTGAGCTCGTTCCTGTGAGGTTAATTGGCAAAGTGCCTTACTGGGTTGGGTGCAACCCCAGGTAGACTGGTAGGCAGTAGTTGCCTATCATTCCCTAATGTCCTTCTTACCTCTCTTGGTGAAGGGTATTAGGTTCAAGTACCATGTCGTGGAGATAGGAGCAGGCGAGATAGGAGCAGGCAACGTGTGTTCCTTATCTTATCTAAGTGTGTTCTGCCATCTAGGCACACCAGAATGATGCCGAGTACAACTGTATTCCTCAACCGGCAACATGAACGGTGCTGTGGTTGAAGAGTGGATTACCTCAGAGGTGTTCCAATAGCTTTGACTTGCACGCCCCTTGAGCAGACAGGTCCAATCCAGAGCCAACCAAGCACTCCCTCCGGCAACACAAACGGTGTGGTGGATGGGTGCAATGTGATTTATCGACTTATCCTCTTAAGCAGGGGTATGACTAGTGTTCATGGCTCTACCATTCACTACAACTGGTGTACCGAATGGGTGGCCATCAAATGGTATGTATTCTGACGTGCAAATTTCCCCTTCAGGAAGAACTCATAGTCCTACACTGAGCGGCAACTGGTATTGGCAACCTGGTCTCCTGTTCTACTATGCGGGACATGGTTTCCTATGGTAGTCTGGAAGTAAAAGGAATAAAGAGAGAGTAATTGGTTTCAGAATGTGTTATTCCGTGAGGAATAAGACAGTGGCCCGTACTTTCTCCTGTCTACCCAGAGTTGACCGGAAGTCATAAACTACACTGTCCTGGTGAAGGGAACCTGGTTCTAATGTGACTGGGGGCAGTATTGACTAGGTAACTAATGACAACTTTCACTGTCTAACAGTATATGTGCGCTGAGTCGGGTAGGTTTTCGGATGTGTACAAAGTCAGGGGTGGTAAGCACTATCGGTTTCGGACACTATACCTTATCCACTTCTAGCCGTGTTGCTCTTCGCTGCATAGTCTGGTTGACTGTATAGGGCGACGGCTGAACAGCGGCCGGCGTGGGCTGCGGCTGAGTAGTGCAGAAAAAATTTTTGAAGTTGTAGGAGGTAATGTGACTGGGATGGTAGTTTAACAAACTAGGGTCAAGTCCTAATAGAGCATCCTGGTAATTGTTTATGGTTAGATGTAAGAGGTGCGGTTCACCGTGGTTTTATTCAGTTGTCCACAGTTGTGTCTCCACTGTGGGTTAAGTGGTCAGAGCACTCCTCTCTCTTTCCCGGCCTTATACAGTGGGAGGCGGAGTAGGGAGGTAATCTGTCACTCAATTCCATGAGTGGATAGTGTGTGTTCCTGCCTTAGTGACTAATGATGTGATGCGCCAGCTTTTCCGCAATATTATTCTCAGCTGGCCTGAAGGGCTTACGTTTATAAAAGGTAGAAGCAGTATTAAAAAATCAAAGCATCTGGCCTGAAAGGCTTACTTTTGAAAGAAGCTATAACATTTGAAATAAAAGAAAGTTAAATTCAAAATACGTTTGTCTATTAAAACGTAAATAGACAAGAGTGGCCGCACATTCATAATGAATCTATTAATAATATAAATTATTTATTAAACAGGAGGCATTACGATCAGGGGAAGACATTCTGATATAAAATACGTTATGCAAGTGTGTGTTAAGGCTGAACTAATGAGTTAATTAACATTAAAAGCCACAATTAAAATTACACATCCCTAATAAGGATATGTTCTGAAGTAATCTACGGTAATTTCTGGGAGTTCAGCACCAGAAGAGTGCCAAGGAAGTGGTGTGGCTAGCACCCGGAGGGGATGTCGTCGTTCCCGGATGGATAAATTGAGGAAAGTTTACCAAGGATAAGAGGGAGGTTGAGAGCGATGTTGGCAGGACCCTCTGGTGGCGTCAGTGATTGAAGGCCTCTGGAGCTGGAGGTCGCAGAAGAGGTGGTGACCCTCTGGAGGAGGTTGGCTACCGACCCAGAAGAAGAGTTCTAGCACTAGCTTAACCTTGTTCAGATAACCCTCACCATTACAGCAAGGGACAAGGTGGGCTAGCGCTTACTCAGCTGTCTCCTCCGGCCAATTACAGTGGGGAGGTGCAGCAGATTGCCCTGAGGCTTGGCCTGCATGCCCTATTTATACTTAATATTTGAGCTTGTAGATCCTCAGAATGATGAAGGGGGAAGCTGGCCATGCCTCCAAGGCGGTTGGTCTTTCTGACGTCACACATGGGTGCCTGGATCCCTTTTCTACTTTGCGTGGTGGCTTAACATATCTTTGCTTTGCTTGGTGCTTGTGCAATGCGTGCTATGCTGATGAGCTGAAGTTGTTAATTCCCATTGTTGCCAACGCATCATGCATCACAGCATATACAAAATGTTCTTCACATGTCAGTTTTTGACCTGTTTTGTTCTCCAGTAATTTTTATATTCGTGAAGCATGTGTAAAGCATTCGTAAAGGATGTGTTTGAAGTGTACAAAAATTGTAAAATGTTTGGTAATATTTATTTTTGTAACTAAGGCTTAAGCAGATGGAATAAATCAAAATGTATATTTAAAAGTGAATATTGTTATTATTAAATCAAGAATCTAAGAATGTCTTTCTTATATGCTTCAAAATATTGCATTTAGAATTAAGGACAAAGCTTGTGGAGGCCATGATGCTCCAGCGAGCTGTGTTGTTCTCCAGCGAGGTGATGGTGATATACCGCAATCGTCCTGGAAAGCGCTGGCAATCTCGTAGAAAGAGCCATCTTCTGTGGAGAGTGGGCAGGTTGATGGGGGAGTGATGGCCAGCGGGCACGTGACGAGACACAATAAAATCAAGGATCATGTTTTTTAGTATCATAGAATTAAGGACACTTCATTAAATTTCATTCATGTTGATTTTGGATCAGATACCAGACCAGCTAATGTAAGACAGTAAGCTGGGAAGATACTCTATTTGTTATTATTGAAACAAATGAATTCCAAAGTTCATCCAACTATCAAGATTTGACTAGTAATCAACTTCTTAATCAGCTGTTGGTGCAAGCCACTGTTCGTAACTCCAAGAAATTTTTTATCCACTAGTGGGTAAGCTGTTTGCCTGCCAAGTACATACTGAAATTAATTTTTTTGAAAATTTATAATTGTTAAAGGTTTATCTCATCATACTGTACCATATAAAGGCATTGGTATTGTCTTGTTAAAATTTCCATGGATTGTTTTAGGTGATCTACAATATCAGCATTTCGTGATCATCATGCATTCAGAAGGATTCAAGTATTGTATTGTATTGTATTTTTTTGTAACAGTGTGATTCATGTAAAAGAAAGTTGGGCAAAGTTGTACGTAAAAAAAAGGGAGTGAACTGTTGTAACCAGACTTGCAGACATTTTATATTACTGAGACACACTCATTTGAGTGCTGCTGGTTTCTGGACATTTTTGATACAATATAGTTAGTGAACGATCTATTTAGTGGTTTTTAAATTAAAATAAAACATTTTTGAGCTTTTTAATCTAAAAATTAAATTCACATTTAATTTTAAATACTTTAAATTTTTTTGTCATGTTTTTGATTGACTAAACTTAACTAGGTATGTGTAAATTAACCTGGGTGGTACTTATGCTTTAAAATTATTTCTTATGACTTATTAAATTGTTTTTAAAATCTTCAGTTTAGATACAGTTGTATTTGAATGTTTTATTGTCTTTCAGGATTACGTGGCGACTACTGCTCTGAACTATACCTCAGTAGACTATAGGTAGTGACACTGAACATGGGAAAGCAGAATAGCAAACTGAAACCTGAAGTTTTGGATGACCTAAGAAAGAACACAGAATTTTCAGGTAATTGTATTATTGTTACAATTGGGGTGCAGATTCTAAAACTTATGGTACAGATATTTCTACAGGAATATGTAGATACATGTTACACTTCATGTGGATGTTTTGATTAAGTACTCAGAATGTGACAAGAAGTCCTTCAGCTGTTTTATTTTTTCATCTGTCTCTTTGTGTCATTCAGGGAGCAGCAATTTTTGACTCTTTTCAGTTCGTCTTTTATCTGTGTCAGTTGGTAGTAATATGATTAAACAAACAAAACTCAAGATGTAGTTCCAAAATATAACCTGCTGCTGAGTTTTTCAGGGCTCAAGTCCACCCAAGTAATAACCCATACATCTTTAACTTTACACAATTGAAGAGTTTCTCAAAGAAGCTGTCTTCTTCAGAAATGCAGGGTTATAGTAAAATGTTAGTTATCCACTCACCCCCCTCCTTCCTTCCCCTTCCAACCTCATCCTCAAACTCGTCTTCTAGGATTTTTGAATGAAGACTTTCAAAGTTTGATCGCAATGTGGAGAAAGATTTGACTGCTGTTGACAGTTGCTGTACTAAGTGAAATTTCACAAAAAATTATTCAGTCTATGTGATAGCCAGGTTGTGGCAATCAATAAATGCAGTTTCAATGTTCTTAATATTAGACGTAAATATTTGCAATCTCTCATTACCAGCATTTCAAATTATTCTATGTACATTGATGGCGTGCGGTGGCTTGGAAATGGGTTGGATAGAATTTTGAAGGCGATGAAATGTGAGGTCTGTGGAATGTTGGAATTACCTGACTAGGTGCCAAGCATCGTCAAGGTGACACCATGATGGTGGATGATACTGTAGCACGATGACTCTCGGTGACCTCAGGGTTGCGGGCCGTACGCCCGGATGAAAACTTCCTTTGAACTGTTGACCTCTGCCTTTCCTCAGCTAACGCTGTAGCGGTGCTATTGTTGGGTGTTTACACCTGCATTGCTGTAGTGATGTTTTGGTGGCAAACTGCTAATTACTGTTATGTCTTGTGATGTGGATTATTGGGGCTACCCACACGCCCATACTGATACGGTACAATTACACTGACACATGCTTATGCTGAGCCCTGCTGAGAACACTTGCAACTGAATGCGGGTATTGTTCTGGCCCGTCCCCAAACACCTTACGGCGACTGAAATAACTTACTTGCTGATTAATTCTCAGGGTATTTATTCTGCTTAAATGAACACTCTTCTCAGGGAGACACTTTACACATGCTGAGATGACATAAACCATTCATCGTGGTAACACTGTTAAAATGACTTACGCCATACAGAAAGACTTACGGAAAAACTGAAGCTTCCCCATGCGATGCAAACCATGGGGAAGTGAGGGTGGTGTATAGCCCTTGACTCAGTGCATTGTATGGTTCTCTTTTCTGTATCATTACGTCTTACGGAGTCCTGGCTACTTTGCTTGGGCAGCCGCCTTTTATGCTATTACGCTACCCCGGCATGCCCTAGGTTAACCTTGCACTTGTCATGCACTGCAAACACTTGGTGTGCTCTGCACGTCTACAGAGTGCGCATCCTGGCTGCGTTGGCGATGGGTGCATGGCCGGACAAACTGTCTTAGGAAAGGGGAATGTGGCAGACGTCAACATACATACTTATCTTCCGTACAACTGGCCTAGGAAGACCATGTTGTATCTACAATGAAAATGTACATTTATGTTGTAAAATTTCTTATATCTACAAATTTAATCATGAAAAAGTTGTGCTTGTTTAGAAATAAGCTGCAATTTTTTATCAGTCCTCTAATGTTTGTAATCATTTAAATGTTACCTACAGTTTATAGGATTAACAAAACAATTTTTATATATGAATTTATCTGAGCTGTTACTATTATTGGATTAATATGAGACATCATTTTCTTTTCATGCTCTGTTGTGGGCATGTTTTTATGGGGAAGGTAGAAGACAAACACCGCCTCTTCCTTGTTTTCCAAAGGAAATTAAGTAGTGCAAGTTAAAAGTGGGAAAGACATCTTGCAGTACTGATGGGAGTACTGATCTATGTAAAAGATCAGTAATGTGTACCACAATGAATTCTTTGAAAGGATCTCAAGGCAATGGATGCTTATAGATTCTACCACATCATTAACATTATTTACATCAACAACATTATTTAACTTTCCTGCCTAATGTGAGATTAAAATTCATAGATTCCACGGAAAGGTACCTTATTTACAATTTGGTTGAAATATTGTCTCTGTAAGGACAATCTGTGTCATAACCTTACCATCTTGGTTTGAACTCAAAACAGTGGGCTGTAACAGTTGCTAATAAATAAAAATGGGAGATTTAAACAAGAGTTTACTAATTTATAACTAATTAGCCTACTTTCCCCAACATGGGTGCAATTAATTTTTAAATAATTTCTTAAAAACTGAGTTGGTAGGAAGCAATTCTCTTTGAAAGCAATAACTTTAGAAATGAAACCAGAAACCTATGCAACAGTAGTGAGACAGTTGCAAATACACACATGCCTTATTCGGGACTTGAACCCCGAACACCTCGTACTATAAGCTAGCTTGCAATCCACTGCATTACGGAGATCAGATTCGGAGCATCAACTTCGGATTTAATCAGTCTAATGTTTCAAATGATGGGTTTAATAACCTGAAATATTTACAGGGTCTTTATTTTGAAAATAAGTGACTAGGCCACATAAAACATGTAAGTTTGTAATATCCTACCATAGCGCTACTTGTGTGAAGAATTTGAGGGAAATTAGTTGTGTGTCTCTGAGACATGACATAAAAAACTTAATTTTCTTATTTTGTGCTATCATACCAAATTGCCAGGAGAAGAGGCGCTATAAACAATGCTTATAATGTATTATTTCTTCATATAAATTTTGGTTGAATTTTGTTAAATTTTTTCATACATATGTCGAACTTACCTAAATGATTTATGAAGCTGGCATTTTGAACATTGTTGTCTGGCCCATTTAAATTATGAAAGTTTACATGGCTTTCTGTAGAATTTATGATGTGCATAATTTGGCACAAATTTATTTGAAATGTTCCAGTGTAACATTTGGTGGGAATTAGTTCACTGGTCCTTGAGACGTGGCATAAAACCTCCATAATTTTCATGTGGTGATCGTCATAAATGGAGGACAAGAAAGTAATGTGGTAGCAATTTCAATCGTCGTATACTGCCAGTGTACAAAGTTAAGTTAAAATGGATTACATAGTTTCATAGATATCACCCACAAAACTAAAATTATTCCACTGCTGTTGGGAACTTTGAGGAAAACAACAATATATTAATATAAATAATGAACCTACTTTCCTCTACATGGATGCAAATAATTGTGATGAAGTTTTTAAAAAGTAAGAGTGTAGGTGGATCTTGATGTCATATTGATAGAGATATCATAAATGCAACCTGAAACAAATGTGATACTAACGAGACAATTACAAATACACACGTGTCTTGCCTGTGACTCACACAGAATGCCTCTTACTGTAAGCAGGCATGCAGTCAATTACATTACAGAGTTTGGATTTGGAGCAAAAACTTCAGCAGTTATCAGTGCAAAGTTTTTGTATACTGAGTTTAGCAACTTCCAAGTATCTACAAGGGCATAATTTTGAAAACAAGTGCGTAAATCACTTAAATCATGTAAGTTTACATTGCTTACAGTAGCGCTATTTGTGTGCAGAATTGGGTAGAAATAGTTTGACTGGTTGATGAGGTATGGCATAAAAGCTTTAGTTTCTCATTCTCATATCATACAAAAGGGCCTAAAAACAGGCCCTGTTTAGCTTTATTGTTATGCACCAAAATGTTAGTGTAATGGGTAGTAATGTACCTCTGTTGCAGAAGGTGTAGGTTGGCAACTGTGTTGGTCAGTGTGTTTTACCATGAGTGTGGAACAGAACAGTAAATGTTCATTGAGTCGGGCGTGTGTTGATAGCGGACAAGTTGTTAAAAAGGCAACTAATTGGATACATCCACGCAAGATGAGTAACCAAGTACATAAAAGTGGCGACAAGGATTGTGTTGTTTCGCAAGTGCAGTGTTAATATTACGAGGTAGCTGATATGGCTACAATTGGTGTAATTGGAGAATTTGTGCCAGGTTGGGATAAGGTGGAAGAATTACCGTGAAATAATAGTTATATTTTATTGCAAATAAAATCGAAAATATTGAAGCAAAGTGCATGGTTTTTTTTACATTCTGTGGAAGAGAATTATATGACTTGGGTACTTCTTTATTGGCACCATGGTTGATGGGTAGGGTTTTAATAAATGAGGTGATTACAAAACTCGCGAAACATTTTGAGCCCGATGCCGAGCAAATTTCTTGAAACCTACAAGTTTCTGAAAAGTGATATGCGGGATGGGGAAAGTGTTGCAGTTTATTTGGCAGTGTTACAGTGCTTAGGCACACATTGTAACTTTCCTAATTTGAAGCGGATGTGGCTAGACTGGCTGGTGTGCGGAGCATGTGACAGGGCAGTGCAGCACACCTTACTTGCTAATGACCTTCAAAGATGCAGTCGACATCGCCATGGCAGCTGAGGCAGCAGGAAGGAATGTTGCAGATATACAATGTACTGGCATAGAGGTACGCACACTCTGGGAGGACCGACATTCAGTGTATGCTATGGTGGATGGAAGGTGCACAGATGCACTGACTTTCAGCCGGTAAAGCAAAAGGTATAGGAGAGGTCATTTAAGCAGTCATGTTGGTGGTATTCTGGGAACTATGTCCTAGAAGCATGCAATCATGTGGCAACGGTATGCCGAATTTTTCAAAATGGAGTCGCTAGAGAGAGCATGCCTTGAGAAGAAAAAACAACAAATTATGTATACTTGGCCACAGAGTAACAATGGAAGCAAATCGGACAGGTAGGACTCTTACACTATTAGATACAGTAGAGAAGCAAGATGATGAAACATTATCAGTTACAATTTATGCAGCTTGCAGGCACTGAGAAGTAAAGTACCCTTTGTGATCAGTTTGTGCTTGGATGGCAAGAAGCTTTGCATGGAAGTAAATACAGGGGCAAGTTTTTCTGTTATCATTTGGGATACCTGCAAGTCCCTGTGGCCTACACAATCACCCCTAGACAACTGCAACATTGCCCTGCACACTTGGTCACAAGAATAGTTGAAGGTTCAGGGAGCCAACACTGTTTGTGTGGAAGGGATTGGAAATGCAGCAGTAGCAGAGCCCTTCCCTTGTTAGTGGCTGCAGAAAATGAGCCCAGTACTGGGGAGAAATTGGTTTGAGGCACTGGGTATTTCAGAGGGAGGTATTTTTACAGTTCATAGTAGTGAGAAAGAGATGAATTGTGCTGCAGGGAACAAGTATACGGGAGAAAAATTGTGGAAACCAGTGGATAAAGGCACTTGTAATACAACATCCGAAGATGTTTGATAAGTGATCTGGGATGGTATAAGGGCCCGCCAGTTGCTCGCACTCCAAGAGGGAACCACACCAATTTTCAGAAAATTTAGACCAATTCCATTAGCAGTAATCTGCAAACTTGTGTCACGGGGGGACTATGAACCATTGGCGTATTCAGCATGGCAACACCCGTTGTACCCGACATGAAAAATGATGGCTCAGTGCGCCATGGAAGCAGGTCAAGTAGTATGTGCAACATGGGTGGCCACCCAAATTACTTAATGAGACTGTTCGGCCATATTGGAACAGATGATCGGAAATCTCTATCTACCGTGATTGTTTGCTGTGGGGCACTCGGGTGGTAATTCCACATCAACTACGAGAAGACCTGCTTCAGATTCTACATGCATCACATGATGGAATGGTGTGCTCCAAGGCCATAGCGTGAAACTATATGTAGTGGCCAAGAATGGACGAAGAGATTGAAAAGATCAGCCACTGCCAGAATTGTCAGGCAGAATGTAGCGCTCTGGCAAAAACATGGGTGTCATGGAGTGCACTGAAGAAATTATGGTCTTGCCTCCATGTAGATTTTGCTGGCCCCTTGCGAGGGAAAACATTCCTGATTGTCATTGATGCATTCTCCTAATGGCCAGAGGTTAAGTTGGTGCCATCAGTGTCATCAGCTGCTGTAGTACAAGAGCTAAGGAATCTGTTCAGCACCCATGGTACCTCTGATATGATTGTGTCCGAAAATGGGACTAGCTTTTCATCTTGTGAGATGAAGCCATTCTAAGATAGAAATGGCATCAGTTACTGATAAATACCCCCATACCATCCAGCTAGCAATGGCTAAGCAGAACTGACTGCTCAATTCAAACAGTCAAGGACAAATTGCGGAAGTTGAAGGCATGGGATTGGAATATAAGGCTACAAAGAATGCTGTTTTCATTGCGCACAACTCCAAGCACAGTCACACAGAAAACGCATGTAGAACTGTTAATGGGCAGGAAGTTGCAAACCATTTTTGACAGACTGCATCCCCATTCATCTTCCAGTGGGGCAGAAGTAGTAGCTAATGTAGTTAGGGGTGGTATCATGAGAGAGTTTAAGGAAAAAGACACAGGGTTAATCTGCAACTAGGTGGCTGGACCAAAGTGGATTCCTGGAATAGTTTGCACCAGGGAGGGTCCGGTGGCTTACCAGGTGCAAACAGAGGATGGTCATATGACACAGTGACACACAGACCAGATGCTGCAGCGCCCTCTTCAGCAAAGGCAACTAGACCATACCCAACATATGGGTTCATCTTCCAGACCATGGGACAGCAGGTCAGGCCTGGTGGAAAAATGGGTGTGAAGTGTCAAGAAGATTCAGCTTCATCATTCAAAAGAGCTGATAAAGTTCCAGGATACTTGCAAGAGCCCCTTCAGTGAGATACCCAGTCTCCAGTGCCAAGGGTACCTGACCAGTCTTGGGATCCCCAAGGTGGACTGGGTTCACCAACACCAGCTGCAGCATCGGGGACGTGGACAAACCGAGAGTACTGGGACTGACCTCACTTGCCATTTTTGGGGTTTCCCTTTGAGGATCAAAATGAGCAGATGGGCTGTGTTCTTCCTGAGAGGCAGACAACAAAGGAACTATGAGGATGCTTTGAGTTCTCATTACAGTGTGTCTCAACAAGTCCCCGTGAACAGGGCTTGGGTCTTGGGACTCCACTAAGCAGCAGGAAACATTCTGTCTTGACACAGGTTCGACAGAAGCCAAAAAAACTGAGTGACTATGTCCTTTAGTGTACATAATACAGATCTTGTAGTGTTTTTTAGTATAGGATGATCATCATTTGTGGAGGGAAGGAGTGTTATGTACCAAAATATTAGTGCAATGGGTAGTAGTTACCTCAAGTGCAGAGGGTGTAGGTTTGCAACTGTGTTAGCGTGTTTGTTTTACCACGAGTGTGGAACAGAACAGTAGATCATTCAGGCAGGCGTTGATGGCGAACAAGCTGTAAAAAAGGCAACTTTACTGGGATACATCCGTGCAAGATGAGTAACCAAGTACATAAAACATATCTAATGCGTCTCATAGATAGTCTCAAATTGTCTTAGATATGTAAATAATTTATATTGCTACATTTTGAGAAAAAAAAGTCTCACGTAATTAAATTATATGTTTATATGGTTCACTGTAGTACTACTCGTATGCAACATTTGGTTGGAATTAGATGACTGCTTCCTGAGAAATGGCATAAATGTTGCATTTTATCACCTGGAAAAAAGTTGGCAAAAGATGATCTCTGTAAGCATATTTGATGCTTCTAATGACTACTCTCAGCAAACTAGGTTTAATTGAAATTAAACAAATATGACAAACTTATCTAAATGATTTAAACAACTGCCATACTCTAAATAAAACCAGACACGCTTAAAACATGGGCTAATGTAGCACTACTTATGTGCAAAGTTCGGTAGGAATCAATTGTTTGGTCCCGGACATAAAACATAATAGTCCCAGCTTCTCATGTGTTGCTATTTTCATTATTGTAGTGGCACATTCTATGTTTTTCATAAGTTGGTTTAAATTGTTACATGGTTGTTATTTTGAAAATATGTGACTACCTCCTTTAATCATAAAATTTATATGGACTACAAAAGTAAAACTTGCAGCCTCAACTTGGTGGGTATTAGTTACTTGTTTCCCGAGATAGGACACAAAAGTTTAATCTTTCATGTAGTGCTATCTTCCAAAATGGCTGTCAAATGAGTTTAAATATTAGCCTATTTGATGCTTGCATAAATATTGTCAGTGTAACAAGTTAAGTTGGAATTGGTTAGATGGTTTCATATATACATTGCATAGTAATCTATAATGTTTATGGGGCTGCCATTTTGAAAAAAATAGTCTGACCCACTTAAACACGTCAGTTTACGTGATGTACTGTAGTATTACTTGAGAGTGTTAGCTTTAGTAGGAATAGGTTAATTGTTTCCCTAGATATGACATCAAAACTTAATTTTCACATGGTGCTATCTTACAAAATGGTGGACAAAAGAGGCTCTGTTTTTACACATTTGGTGCTTGTCAAAGATATTTTTAGCCCGATTTTTGTTGAAAACTTGTCAAAGAGTATTGTAGAAATTACAAATGAATCTCAAATATTATTGCCGCCATTTTGAAAAAAAAATGTATCATCCATTTTAAATTGCATATATTAATATGGTCTACAATAGTATTACTTATATGCCAAATATGGTAGGAATCAGTTGTGTTTATTGCTTTATTTTTAATGTTGCATTATCTTCCAAAATGGCAGAATAATATTATCACTTTCAAAATCAATGCTTACATTATGCACTGCAACATACCAAATTTGACTTAAATCAGTTAAATATTTTACAAGATATAATGGAAAAGCTTTATTTTTTCAATTTGCACTGGTTTCCCAAATGGCAGATCAATAAGTTAATCGTATTCTAATTTCAATGCTTATATCATGCACTATCAAAGTACCAAATTTGGTTAAATAGTTCCCGAGATACAACATACAGTTGTAATCATTAAAACTAAGTTTCCGGCATGATTAAAAACTATAAAAGTCAGATGTCATTGCTAAATATTATACGTGGTTGTAGTTTGGTGAAATTCTGGTGTTGGGTTTAAAAGTTATTAGGAGAAGACATACATTCCAGTGACTGCATAAGCCTAATGTAACCAAAGTTTATTGAGCACCCGAGGTGTGTTGGCAATGCCTAGTAGCCCTAAGCGCTTTTCACAATACTGTGTTGCATTGTGTTGAGATGGGATGTGATGCGTTGACGCCGACGATCGCCGACCGATTCCATTTGTGGTTTCACATTAATGCGACAGTTTGTCGGTGATGGGTGCTACGCTGCTAACTGTTCTCAGAATGTTGAACAAAAGACATATGCCAAATTGGTATGTTGGAACGAAAACAGAAAAATAAAGAAACATTTTCAAAAAATAAGCAATACTATGAAATAATGCACAGAAAGTTTTCTTTGTGCCATAAAATGCATATTTGTTTTCAAAACACAACACTGCTTTTTTAGTCATCAGTGCTCAAAGTAAACAACAATTCTTCTTCTTTTCATCTGCCACCGTCCGCGGGCAGCAACGCAGATGCACGAACTTCATGCAGCACCGTTGACGCTGTCGGTTGGCGTCAACAGGCTGCCTTATTCTTATTGGCTACAGCTCATCGCAATGTATTGCAACACAACGCATCACAGTATTATGAAAAGTGCTTTAGTAGTTCTTATGCAGAATATTATTAAAGTGAGTGTGCACAAATTTGGTGCATTGTCCCTTTTGTGTAATTTTTAGACTTAGTTAAACTTAGGTGGCAGGAGGTGGAGGAATAGTCTGAAAGTACAACTTTAGCAGGCCAGGCTTCAGAAAAGGGGGAAATAACCATGAATTGACCATAACATGCAATAATGATGTAGTCATTAATTATATTTTTAATACTTTGCTACAAGAAAGTAATAAGTGTGTAAAGAATTTAGCAAATTTGTATTGATAAGAATTCAGATAGAGCAATTATTATTTGCACTGTATTTGTAATTCTTAAAAAAATCTTATAGGTTAATTTACAGTAATGGACCTGTCACAATTGTGCAGATGCATCTGTCAGTCGTTCGACTGTGCTTTCACTCCACACAGATTCCGTTCACCAGGACTTCGCCTCACGTCTATATCATCAGCTTCTAACTTCACAGGTCACATAACCCAATCAAATGCTTTATTGGCCAACAGCACAGTCAGTTCGGACAGATCAGACAGATGCATCTGCTTAGTTGTGGAAGGCCTTTAAAAAGGGAGGAATAGAATGACTGGAATTGCCGTATGTTATTTAACACGACATTGTTGAAGTGATGAAGTTGTAAAGATTGGGAGTTTCCAGAGAAAAATCATTCTTCTGACAAATAGGATGAACTGTCAGCACTGAATAAACTGTCTACTGAACACACATTAACAGCTTTTAAAAAATTATTATAGGCTATTCGCGTTAAAGTGAGCACTTTTGAAAGCCCTCTCATTTGGAATAATAGTCAATAAATATATTTTATTTTTAAGTCTTCAACCAGTGGCGAGGCGCGATATTTTCAGGAGGGGAAGCAACTGGTGCATAACAGAAGTAGTGCATTATTTTGAAAATAGTGAAAACCGTTGCTGTTGGTTACATATTAACATGTTTATCTAGTGTGATTCAACATAATCCCATTAAGGCAATATTCGACTTACTAACATTATACGTGGCTGACATCTTCTACTAAGCATGTTGTAAAAGTGCAATTTAACTCGAGGATTTATCAGCACTTAGGAAGTTCCAATGAATTTTCAAAAATCAAGATGGTTGTACAGTTTAAAATGGTTATCTTGGAAAAACCAACCAATAGCACTAAACCAATAAGAGGCTAGCGTGAAAAAACATGCATACATAAATCTGCAATACTAACCCATGTAAGGCACACATGCCAGAAGCAATGAGTTTACAAATAAGTGTAATTTTCAAACAGCTAAAACGGTTTACATAATGCACGTTTCCGAAATTCATGTTCTCCAGTTAGCCACGAGACACTTAATGTAAAGACACAAACAACATAACATAAAATAAATAAATAAAATTATGTAGTGAGCAAATCCGTTGATGAACAGGGTTGTCATTTTCGCTGTATTTACTTATACTTCAGACTTCTTCTAATTACATAAACATCAAATATATCCTATATTCGCAACTAATTAAAAATTGTTTTTCAATATTTCGCCTTCTAAGTTTCGCAGATATGTTTTAAGTGGAAATTAAAGTATAATTCTGCTGATATGTTTATAACAGAACTAAAATGGTAAAAATAAGACCACATAGTGGTAATGCTTTCAGTGTTAACAATGAGTCAAAAGTATAAAATTATATTTTTAAAATTTTTCAACTCACCCATGTAAACACATTTATAATTTGAGCGATATTAAAAATGAAGAGTAAAAACCTGACTCTTAGAAACTGACATCGCTATAACCTCTGAATTTTTTCTATTACAATGCTGTCGATCACGTAAGTTCCAAAACAAACTGTTATGTAGAGTTATAGGCACAACTCGCAAGTCCAATACTGAACGAAACTGCACGAGTTTTCCTAATGTGCATTTAAAATTCAAAATAATAAGTTTTCCTACATCATAATTCTGAGAATTCACCTTTTATATCTATGTTTTGACTCAAGAATCTAACCGACAGGGAGTAATTATTTGACACACGTTATTAACTCGGACATATGAAAATGATAATGATCTAAAATTTCTGTTATAATATACGGACAAAGACGTATTCCACTTAACTTAAGTATGTTCCAAGTAAAATAAAACAAGGCATTTCTTCATTTCTTGGCGAGTAACAACAAGTAGATGCACGTTACCGTCATACACATTCCCGTAAATATCCACTCGCACATTTAGTTACATCATAGGTACTTTTCAATAAGTTTAATGTTATCTGAGAAAATATGTTTCAGAAAAGAAGGAATAACATTACAATACTATCACACAAACAGTTAAACATACATGCCTTAATAAATACAAATATTGATTTACAAAACCTCTCAGCTAACATCGTGCCATACGCAAGTTGCTCGGTTGCTTCCATGGCTGCTTGAACCTCCTGCCCCGCGACAACTGACACCCTGGGTTCCATTGCACACAAGAAGATTGCTATTGCAACAAAATTTCCTTTCTATTGCCCAAATTTTCTGGATTTATTATATCTGAATTACAATTTTAGTGATGTGGAAATTAGATGATTGCAGTGGATTCTAATATTTCCAACTACTGTAGGATTAGATTTATATAAGGCTTCCCCAGGATACATATGCATTAAACATGGTGCAAAAATGGACATTAATATCTAAATTTTTCACATCCCCTCCCAAAAAATGTGAAAGAACAATATACATACTCCTCTCTCCCCACACACACACACACATGCATGTGCGCGCGTGCGCGCGCACACACACACACACGCACAAACCCCCTCCATACAACTTACCATAATCAGTGTAGAGGTAAATCTCCTTTTGCTTTGCCTGCTGTCCTTTATTTACAATTTCAGTATTATTGATTGTTTTTTCAAATAATTGTTACAAAAACATAATGTTTAAAGAGGTAAAAAAATATATTTTTGTTAAACTATATGTTGCACACAATTTTTACATCTCTCTTGTGTCTGATGTGGCAACCAAACATCAAAGCATTCCAACTTGTGTTTGCAGCGTGTTGCAGCATTCCAACTTGTGTTTGCTGCGTGTTGCTTGTACAAACTTTTCCAGTCTCGTGTGGCAGAAGAAAGGGGTCACACAAATTAAATATTACTTCCAATTGTAATAATAATAATAATAATAATAACAATAAGTTTTTTTTTATTTTTTTAACTACATTAATTGTATGTTATTTTCTCGCTGTTTAATTAGATGCAGAAATTCAAGAATGGTATAAAGGTTTTTTGAAAGATTGTCCCAGTGGCCATTTAAGCGTTGAAGAATTTAAGAAAATTTATGGAAATTTCTTTCCGTACGGGGATGCTTCAAAGGTGAGTCGTAAGATTTTTAACTTTGTATTTAGCACTTTTCCATTAGTAAATAAATAAGCTCGTGTTCTGCCTGAGGAGGATCAATTTGAGATGAGAGGAACATGATGTTAAGCAGAGCGGGCTGCCTTAATTGTGTTCAAGAGTCTAAAATTAACATTTAAAGTGTGTTAAATTTTTTTTACGTTACTATGGAATAATATTCTGATGAAAGTATCACGATGGAAGAAAATAATTGGTCAAAAATGAATAAAATGAGTGGTCTGAATTTTGAATTTGTATATTTTTTGTAGAAATTTCTAAATGAACAAAATTTATGTGAAGGGATACAGCTCAAAAATCAAAATAATTGTTCGTTATCAGAATGTCTTAAATAGTATTTCTTGGAAATTTTAATACAATTTCCTAGTATATCATTTTTAAATTTTGAGATCCATTTGAAAGTTGAGATACCCAGAAGTTAAACCTTTACTGCAGGTGAAAAAAGTGTAAAATTCCAAATAAATTTCAAAAATCCACTCGTGACCTCAATATACACTTAATCTGAAACATAAATTTTTCTTCAAATAACTTTTAGAAATTTAATCATGTGAATCATTATTTGAATTAACACAATCATATTTACGCAAAAAGAACATCATGAATGTTACTTTGCAATGATTTAGTATTTCAGTTAGGTTATTATAAATATTTGTTGGTTTCATAAAATTGCTATAATAAATATTTTCTGGTTTCATAAAATTGATATAGTCAAAATCCAGAAAAATTGTGGAGTCTTGAAAAGCCTTAACCAAGAGATAGGCCTGTAATCTAGTCTGAAAGATTGATGAAGGAATTAGGAGAACCTTTAAACTGTTACACCATGTTTGTGTCCAATACCTACTTGTGTGAAATTCCCATCTAGGATGCTGGACTGCAGGGTCCTGGGATCAAATTGGCAACTTCAGATTTTGAGGGCAAGTCACTTAACAACTAGACTAACAAAAGGTCTTGCCTTAATGCAACCCTTTTACAGGATGTATCTGGGGTGTTTTTCAAACTTCCCAGGATGATAGAGAAGGGCTCCAGCATCCATTTGAGATAGGGGACTCTGGTTCCAGTAACCCCTCCATTGAATGTTAAAACCAAAACAGTGGTAGGTTGCCTAATACAATTGTGCTGCTTTCTACTGCTTCCGTTAGCTTGTCCGTACACAAACACCATGTCTGCACTTTCCGAGTCAGTGTATTCCATTTCACTCAGACTTATTAATTGTACTCGTCTATATGTAAATGCAGACTGCATTCTTTCCACATGAGCGAGGTGGTGCAGTGGTAACTCACTGGACTCGCATTCGGGAGGACCTGGGTTCGGTTACCTATCTGGCCATCCTGATTTCGGTTTCCCAAAATCACTTCGGGCAAATGCTGGGATGGGTCCCTATCAAAGGCCATGGCCGATTCCTTCCCAATCCTTCCCCAATCCCTCTTACCTGTGCAACTTGCACCGTCTCTAATGACCTCGCTGTCGACGAAATGTTAAGCCCAATTACCTACCTACCATCTTCCCACACTTGTACTTCAGGACCCACCATATTGACACACAGTATGTCATCTACTGTGCATTAGTGGAGCATACGTTCCCCACCCTTTGTGCTGTACTGTCTCTTCAGAACATGTTGGCCGACTCATGGCATTAAGTTTGGCATTATTAACTGCCACCCTCCAGGCACCTAGTTCTATTCCTGGCGGGGGAAAGGATGTTTATCCTGGTTTGCAGGCTTCAAGGTAATGTTGGTACTTTACCGTATGGCATTAAATGTAGTACATTCTTCCACAATGCTCCGACCATTGTCGTATTCCATTGTGATAGGAGTCCCAACACTGTTTTGGTTGCATCATTCGATGGAAGCATTTCCAGACCGGGGTTCCCGTTTTCAAATAGATGGTGATGCCCTTTGCCATCATCCCTGAAAATTTGTGACATCACCCTGGTTACAGCCTATATAATTACGTGTTTTCCCTACTTATTGAAAATTTTATTATGATTATTGGAACCGTGTAATGGAGGGCAAGGCAAACTGCTAAAGGACTTAGTCATATTTTAAAAATCTTCCATCTTAATAACTGAATGAGCAAGAAATCATAAATCTAAAACCTTAAACATGAGTAACAGCTTTGATTATAAAAAAATACTAAGTGTGTCTTGTCTTCATTAAATGATTTTTGTGTTAATTGTTTTTGCAGTTTGCAGAGCACGTCTTTAGAACATTTGATGCAAATGGAGATGGAACAATAGACTTTCGGGAGTTTCTTTGTGCATTGTCAGTCACATCACGAGGAAAGTTGGAGCAGAAATTGAAATGGGCATTCAGCATGTATGACTTGGATGGAAATGGATACATTTCTAGACAGGAAATGCTTGAGATAGTCACTGTAAGTAAATACACTGTGGATACTTCATAAAAACATATGTGGCTGGGATGGAGGTCATTTAAAAGCAGTATTTTTTTTCACACATTTTTAATACTGTTAAAAAAAATAAAAAGGATAAAGGAAAACGTTGTTTTTTTAAAATAAGAATGGTAAGTTTATTTTCTGTGTGGATAAATATGCTTGTCAAGGAAATATATTTGTATTTTATGAACATGCAAATGCCATGGCCTAATTAAATATTCTTTTTTATTTTATTTTATTATTAAAAATGTGTAATTTTTTTTTTATATTTTTGTTTTTAAAAGAATTTTTATCTATTTTCCTTGAATTTGTGCAGATTTTAGGGGTTGCATTTTGTTCACACCTTTCTTACAGTTTGTGTTTTGAGAATTGTTTGTGTTTGTTGATTAGACATTTCTACTAAGTAGAGTATTATTTATTATGGCCATTGTGGCTGCGGTTGGTGTAGCAGCTGAGAGTGCTTCCTCCCATCAAGGCGAAATGGCTTTGATTCCCAGTGTGCTCACCCTCTGATTATTCCACATGGTAATTGTGCTGGACGATGCAGCTGGTAGGCTAGTTTACTCCTATTCCTTCACCATTGCATTGCGGTACTGCCCCATATCCTTCTCGCTTCACCCTCATTTATGGCTCGCTAGACCTTGTTAAGAGCCTGCCACACGTTTCCACTTCATTATGTTGATTCTGGGAGTTAAAGCCTGCTCTTTTTCCTTTTTCAATAGTGCCAAAATTAACATTGTTCGCATCATGGGCAGAAACTGTGTAGTATCTGCTGTGTTGGTCTGAAAATATTCTGACCTTTCTTTTCATCACCTTAAAAGTAAGGAATATTTTTCAGCATCAGTTATGATGATAAGTAGGCAATTATTCCGGTGACTGAAATTCTCATTTTATTGAAATGAGAAAGATGAAGGTATTTTTACCAGAACATAAAAGTACAATACTAGATGCTTATAGGAATAATCAGAAAATCTTTTTTGAATCTTTAATATGAATGTTGAACATTGTATTATCCAACTCTTGAGATTAATAATATGTGTGTTGTAATTCTAGCTATGTCTGAAGTAAAACATACAATGTCTCTTGAAATTTACTGTATTACTCTTCAGGGACTGTTTTTATGCTACTTGTTACAAATCCAATGAAATCTATAATTTACACTGTATATTGTGTACAAACTCTTAGTAAATTTTCATGATGTACTGTATGTTCATTTGTACTTATCTGTAAAATGCTAGCCTGTAACTAACAATTTTCAACATTACTAAATAAGGCTTGTGATTGGGAGTGCATTGCCTAGCAACCAATGCATATCCATTGTGCCCACCTCTCCTTCAGCAGGGTAGAGTGACTACTTTGGCTGTCTTTGTGCATGGCCAGGCATGACCTTGCTTCTTTCTGATAAGGCGGCCACCTTCCTAATGCTAGTTTCTCGTTTTAGGTGAATAAGTGTGGGAACGATGAGGGGGATATTGCTGCTCACATCAAGTGCACCATTGCTGCTATGCACAATGCTCTGAACTGGCATGCTGTGTTCTCGTATTGTATGTGCTTATATGACTTTAAGCAGTGACACTGTCATTTTGTTGGTTGAAAGTGTGTTGCAAGGTGCAGTGCAGGCTGCTATCACAGTTTGATTATGTTCAGCTGTATGTTTTATGACACACGTTTCTTCTGGGAAGTTCTGCCGGAACATCATGAACTCCCCATATTTTCCCCACGAGAAGTGCTTTGTCTTTAAGATGTCCTTAGGTTAGCTTAATCCACTGTTTTGGATGTACCTCCTGCTCTCTTTGAATTCTCATTCGCAGTCTGCGAAGAAAACAAGTGGGTCTTCATGCGGACGGCCCGCAAAGTCAGGAATCTGTGGTTCCCTTGTCGAGCGGCTGGATTCGGTTTTTCTGGCTGTGTCCGGGGTTGTGTGGTCTGTATTCAGTGGTCCACTGACAGACCTCACACCTGTATACCATTCCCGGTTGGGTCACCCTCTCATCGGGCCATCTAATGCATATGTGATGAAATGTTTCGGCACAGAAAATACATTGAACGGTGAACTGCCCTTGTCCTTGGCAAGTCACCCAGCTACAATAGGCCGTCTGTCTTATTTGGCAGTCCTCACATCGGTACTCTAGACCGTCAGTGTGGCAAACTATATCGTCCCAGCCAAAACAGGCATAATGGAACTGGTGCTGGCAATGTGCACACTCAATTTCGGTGAACCCCTTCACTGGGGTATTTTGCCTTGGCACAGCAGTTGCTAATAGTAGAGTCCATGCTTTCTCCGGCATGCTCATTCGTTGACTCATTGGTGTCTGACATCTTTAGTGGTTATTGAGTGCCACAGGATGTTTACAGACCTCCCAAAGTCTAGTCTGGGTTTCTCTAAGGGAGCTCCGGCTAGTTCTCTCGTCTCCAGGTTGTGCTGGCCTGGTTCAGCCTAATTATTTTCAAAATTATGGCAGAGGCCCCATGTTGGGCACCAAAAAGTACCCTCCCTTGATGCATGACAGTCCCGGCTGATTAGCTGCCTGTGTCTCTAGGTACCTGTTTACGCTAGATGAGGTGCGTCTCTGGGTGGTTATTCGTCTCTAGTTACGGGTGCCCGACCAGAGTACAGTACTGGCCTAGTAGGCCACTGGCTTGGCTCAGTCGGCTCTGACAGTTTTACTCTGTGTGATGCAGGCTTAGGTGGTGAGACGGAGTTAACGCTAGCGGGACGGTGTCTGTCCTGCAGGTCACTGTACTAACACGGTTCCCTCGGTCCTGGTAGCACTTGACTGGAGGGTGGGGTGTGCGTGTGTGGCGATAGGGTTTGTTATTTGCGTGGAGCTACTAGGTACAGTCGGAGCATTGGTGGACCCTTCGCCGAACAGGATCTTCTGCACTACTGGATGGTATCCTTCCGCAACATGGGTGGGCAGCTCAAACTAAGTGGTAGGCGTGACAGTTGGTATTGGAACAGTGAGTCGTCGCAGCAAAGCAACCTGTTCGCGTGGACTCAGTAGCCCAAACCTGTGGGGAAAGATGCTAATCCCTTGTGGATTCTGAGAAATAACCCTCGCCTTCTTAACCTTCTTCTGAACACCACCCCTATGGGTGTAAGGCACCTGGCTCTATCCTAATATCGGACTTGCAGGAGTTAGGCAGTCAACGTGTTAGAGTACAGTGTAGGTGTAGAGTACAGTGTAGGCCAATTGCTACCACCAACACTGTACTCCACTTTTGACTTCCCCACCGAATGTGTGGAAGACTTGAGCTGCAAAGTGTTGGTTGCAGGAACTGCACAGTGTTGTCCTAATGGGGTTGGTCTTTCCTGCACCAGAGTGTAACTCCCTCGACACCTCGAGGTGTGCGGTGAGAGTAGTTCACCCTGACTGGAAAGCTGATCCCATCAGGAGCGTACCTAGTGTAGTGGATCTACCGTTCCTCCCACCTGGGTGCAAGGAATGGGTGTCCCAAGGTCACTGGTCTCCCCAGACCCGAAGAAGTTCCCCTCCTCGGCATCATGAAGTGAGCGGTGAGGCAGGGGCAACTTCAAACTGGCGTCATCTTCCAGGGTACGGTATCCTAGTGTTGTGGCTCTACCGTTTACTGCACAGGGCAGAGAATGGATGGCCTTCCAAGGATGTTTTGCTATGTTGTCTGTGTAGATTCGGAAAGCTATGGGAGTAGGCAGTTGCTGATGCGTGTGTTAAAGTTTACTCCTCGGGGCGAGCTCTACTCTCTGGTGTCCATAAGAGACAGAACATGTCTGTGTGCTGCTTTGATGACGCAGCTGGTTCTTCTTTTAACGCAGGTTGGAGAGGATCTTCAGCCCTGTGCAGAAGCAGTTAAGTAAACTGGAGAGGTGTGGGCTTCGGCACCAATTGCTTGTGCAATAAGAGCCCAGGAGAGGAGTCAGAAGACTTGATTGAGAACTGAAGCAGAACTGACGATCCGGAAGCCAGGGCACATTTCCTTTTATACTCCTCAACCATCCCTTCCTTCACTGGCATAGGGCATCTCGAGAGGGGGTTAGCAGTTGCAAGCCCAGCGCCTAGATCCTTGGTGCGAGCTGCATCATGAAGAGCTGTGGGCTCTAGGCATCATACTTGTGGCGGCATCCAACGGCATGCTGCTGTACTAGCCCCAGACCACTTGCATGGTCCCAGTGGCTCATTGGACAAAAATAAAATCCATTATTATTGGGATGTCTGTCTTGGCCCAGCAGATACAACAATCTCGTAGGTGGTGACTGTGACTCAACTTCGTTGACAACTGCTAGCAAAGTAGTTGCACTGATGAGCAGTAGTAATTAAATTAATAAGCATGTAACGTCGTCATGCGTCAAGGCTAGGATTCAATGTAATTCTAATCTTATAACTTACTTTTTCACTAGCTTTGCAATGGGCTGTGAAATAACTTTTCAACTGCTTATCCCATTTAAACAGGGTGGCTATAGACAGGGAAATGTCCGGGAATTTCAAACAGCCAGAGAGAACAGGGAAATGTTAGGGAATTTTTGTTGACATTAAAATGTTTAAGATTACTTTTAATTCTCCTGTGCAAAAATGTTTGATGTTCCTGCAATTGGTGGCATTGTGAAAGGGATATTGGCTGAATGCCAGCTGGTGAGTTGGAGCACCAGTATTTGTGGCGTACTTCAAACTGGAAACCAGTCTTTGAAAGGCTCCTTATGGGTTGCCACAGAAGTGATATTTCATAAAACATGAAATTGTTTCATGACTTAGTTGAGTATTCCGGTATTACTCTGGTTGGCTCTGCCACGAATGGCTTTACACCTAGTTAGGGATCCTCATCGCCTGCTATTCCTGAACTTGGCTGACCTTAGTACCTTCCTTTATACCATACACCCATAGAGTGGTGCAAAGTGGCGAGCTAGGAAGGCAGCTAATACCTCAGAGTCCAACCTGAGCTGTAACCCAGAGCCAACTTCTCTCTGCAGTCTAACCCCTCGGGAATGAGCTCAAGCCGTGCAACAACTGTAGAGGCCTCATCTCCCAGTCCCTCCATGCTCCCTATTTCAGCCTCCCTACAAGACCACCGGCGAGCTGCATCCAGCCATCGTTGACTTCGCTAGGGACTCCATGTACCACTGGGTATAATGAACCAGTCCTTTCAGCCCAGCAGGACCAGCAGCCCTCTGCGGGCTCCTACCAGCACCGCCAGCCACATCACCGCCTTCGCCCAAGGACTAGGCACGAGTTCAACCACCACCACCAGCAGCAACAGCGACAGTCGGGAGCTATCCCGACTACGCACACTCCGGGTAAACCAGTGGCTGTGTGTAAACCAGTGTTTTGGAAGACAGTTAAGCCCACACCATAACTTGTGCCTCAAGCCATGTACCTCAGTTTATATACCGGCTGGTGTACGGTTAGCAGCCAATAAAGTCAATCCAGTCATACAGTATTGCCCGTGTCTCTGACACACACTAGAAGCTTGCCCAACCTTTATATCGTCAGTCACCCGATGTCACGCATCAACTTATTACACAACTTAAAATTCCTCTTATTAAATGGATAGCTGCAAGAGTGTAAGTTTGTAAACATTTATATTAGTGTGTGTACAAGGCTTCTATTAGGTAGATAAAACTCATGATAAATGTGATTTTATTTCACTGGTATAGGTCAAGGAAAAAAATGTGATAAGACAGGGAATTTGGTTTTATGTTTTGTGTAGCCACCTTGTTAAAGCTTTAAATCTAACCAACTGGGATATAATTTTACATAACCAGGCCTTCAGACGAATCTGTACCACAGTCCCGTTCACCCGGTAAGGATTGGTATTAGGATCCTTCAAATCCGCACTTGTTAAGCTTACTCTGTTTGGTCATGCTGACCATTTTCAATCCACCCTTTGCTTATACCGGTGACATGGGTTAAGCATGTGGGGGACACCTGAATTCGAGAGAGATAGAGAGATAGACCACTGTTCCACTCGTCATTGAGAATCCAGACGCCTTTGAGATGATGTTCGTCCTTAATGCCTATGGCTCTGGCTAATGGAAGATGGAGGTTTGACGCTTCACGAGCGACATCATTCTAAGAGCCATTATGCCATACATGCCACAGCAAGCCTTTTAAGCCAGGGTGGCTCACCCAGCTGTTGCCGTCTCCTGCGTTGCAACCTGCTTTGCATCTTGTCGCCGCTCTCTACCCCTCCAGCCTTTGGCCATGAGATGGGAAATCTCTGCCACTCTCTTTTACTCTCTTCTCTCTGCGCTTATCTCTTTCTACATCTTGCAACCCCAGCACTGGCCCTGTGTGCCACATATAAATAGGACTTGCAGTCCTCAGTTCGAGGCTGTCTGGATCTAGTCTAGTTGCAGAACGTCAAGCTGCCCTAGAGCCAGTAGACATTGTGTCTACCTCCGCAGAATATCACTTTGCCCAAGAGTCAACTGACTTCTTCAATTCGTCACTGCCATTCGTAGCACTGTCGAGAGTTCTTCTCTGTACGACGTCGCCTCGCTGCCTGCCAGCACACCGAAGCCTTCCGCGTTTCCAATTACCTCGTAGCTCAGCTGCAGTTGATGACTTAAGTATGAGTACCACTGACTTGGGGTGGCCCTCACCCCTCGCGCTGCTGTCCCTTCCGAGACTAGGTAAATAACCAGTTGGCAAACTTAGGATCTGCCCTTCAGGCCTCAGTCAGGGTACAGGCTGGTTTATATGTATTTGATTGGGCAATCAATAAAACAGACATAAATCTGACTTGGTTGAGTTGTCTCTTCCAATACTCTGTTTTTCTACACCTTGCTCTTGCTATTTCCTGTTTGTCACCAGTCCTAGTAAGACTCTTCCAGGGATAGCCACGAGCCTAAACCTTGTTCCCTGTCACTCCTATTGGCAACTGTCTCGAAGTGCAGCTTAGGAGGCTTGTCTTCCTGGGTCATGCTAGATCAGTTGTTGTTTGGGCTGTTGCCCTTCTGGTAAGTGCCTGGGTCTGCCAGTGACGCCTCACTTGCCATGTCATGTGCTTGGAAACGATAGGCTATCCTCTGAAGAACTCTGCTCTAATGACACATGGATCTGCCAGTGACGTCTCGCTCGCCAGGGAGCCACGGGTGAGGTTGCCTCTTGTCCTGCTGCTGTAACCTTCAGTTTGGTGCTTGGGTCTGCCAGCAATGTTCAGCTCACCAAGCGACTAGACAGAAGACCAGTAGTCAAGCATCCCACCTAACCTCACATCACACACCCTACTCTCCATCAGGCTGTGTCTACCCCTTACTGGCCACCTACTATCAACCTCTTTGGTCTCTCACCGCACTTACGCCTCATCATAGGGCTGGGAAGGGCAAAGCTGCCAAGTAGGGGCCAGTTGAGGCTGGGATTCTGAAGAATAGCAGTTCAGGTGTCGACCAGGTATACACCTGGAAGAAAGTGGAGGCTGCAGATCAGAGAGGGTCTGCATTCAGCTCATCTGGCACCACCTTGAAACTCATCTGGCACGTGCTAGTGCAGTATCTCTGCTGCCGCCAACACCACCGAAGAAGATGCTTACCTTTGTTCGACCAGGCAACGTTACCAGGGTAGTCAGGCCCCTTAACATCACACCTGGGTACCCACTTGCCCAATGCTCGCAAGCGCATCACCAAGGCTCAGCGCTCAATTACAGAAGTGGCCAAAGCCAGCAGCGTAGGAACCAGGAAAAAGCCCATGCAAACGTAGATCACTGTTCCACCATCGCCCAAGGGTAAAAGTACCTCAGCCTTGCCCTCCATCTACCATTCCCACTAAGGGTGAATGACAAGACGGCAAGATGAGGGGTGTTGTCGACATAAAATTCAGTAAATTCTAGTTACATTATTATTAGTGTATATATGTGCACATTCTCTATTATCAGCTGTAAATGTATTGTTTAGAAACAACTCTATGCATGTTTATTCCGGTTAGTGAAATGAGATGGTGTCTTATTGTGTCCTCTGCCATAGGCAATTTACAAAATGGTGGGGTCCGTGATGAAAATGCCAGAAGATGAGTCGACACCGGAGAAGAGAACTGACAAAATATTCCGCCAGATGGACAAGAACAATGACGGGAAGTTATCGCTGGAAGAGTTCATCGAAGGAGCCAAGAGTGACCCGTCCATTGTTCGGCTGCTGCAGTGCGACCCTCAGGCCCAGTGAGGTGGCTGCTATGTCGTGATGGCAGAGTTGTGAGTTGCGAGTATTGAGTCGTGGAGCAGGACATGCAGCACTCTTCACCTGGAGGTGTGCAGTTGCTGTCAAAAGTATGTTTCTGGCTTGCGTCCATTGGCTGGACAGGTGTCGCAAAGCAGCAGCATGCTTTTGATGTTGTGTGATGCCAGTTATTTTACAGAATATTCGTGATCACCAGGTGGTTATATCTGATGGAATATGTTTTGGAGAACTTGCGCAGGCGACTCAAGTAGTCTGGTGAAATATTCGGAACAGTATTGGTGTGCTGTGGGAGTGCAACTGATTTCCAATTCTCCCTTGGATGTGACTGCTGATTGCATGTCCGTGAATGATTGTGATAAGCGTGAATGTATCCATAACTTGTTTTGTTCTTTGTATTTCTACTGATACTTTATAAACATCACATTTTTTTCTCTCTATTTTTAGTAGTTTGTAAATAGTCTCTAAGTCTGAAATGTTTATAGTTAGGCCCATCACAATTTGTTTTACAGCTTTTATTTTATTTATAGCTTCTTCACCATATGACAAATTTTCATGACTGTGGCATGTTCTTTTACCATATATAGAATGTTTTGAATTCTTTTCGATAATGTTATAAGTAAATGTAATATGGAATATTTTTGTAGATGTTGGTCTGGATGTTCAACTGATCTGAGTACAAGCTGTTCTCTTCATTTGAGTATTATACTTGACAATTGAGAACCGTATCATTCAAGTTACAGCTTTGTAGTTAGCAAAAGCTGAAACCTATTTTACATTGCTCATGTCTTAACAATGAAACTGTTTAATCCAGCTAAACCTAAAATATATCAAATAATACTAGTTGACTAGTTTTTGTGAGTTACCATTGATAAGTGCTAATTTGAGAGCTGGCGAAAGCTCGCAGCGTGGCCAAGTGAGTGAATTATTTTTTCTTCTTTAAGAATTATGCATGTGTTATCAATGTTTCCTAGTATTATTGGTGGCCGTCTTTGTGGCAGGTTCCAGTAACATCGATGTTTCTATGCATCGTCTACTTCAAAAATTGTTATTACACTGCATGCAGAGTAACTTACCTTGTGTTAATTTTCTTTTGTGCATGTTAGAGCTCTTAGTGAAAAATTTTTTAAATTATAGCTGACTGGAGCTAAGAGACTTTTGTGTGTATGAAAATAAAGTTGAAATCTGTACATAGAATACAAACATTTTGTTGTGCATCTGTGGTATTTTTATATACTTGGAAACTCTGCATGTTTTTGAAGGAGTCTACATGATGTGACAATTTACATTCTTGTAGTATTCTCTATTTTCTATTATTTCTTCACTATCTGGATATTTCATTTCCAACACACTTAATGTGAAAGAGAATAGTGTACATTATGTTTGTATATTGTGTGTTGTACTATTATTGGTGTTTTGATAAAAGTGTTAAAAAGTGAAATGAGCATGGATTTCTCACTACTAAGGTTGAGTTTTAAAGTAAGTGAATGGTATTGGAAAAATTTGTTTAACTTTTTATGTACTTGATAAAATTAGCAGTAGATTTGAACTCTTCTTGAAGGTGACGATAAATATAATTTTGTTTCAAAGAGTTATACTTTTTTTTTTTTTAATTAAATTATGCGAGAAATTCCAATATGGATTTGTGTGTGTTATTCCATGCTACAGATGATGGAGTATCTACTGTAATTTTGATGAAATGACAGCCTAACTTAATGTCGGAAACTATTCATCAAGTTTTCAACTGTATTTGTCATTGAAAATTATTAGTTTGTGTTTTATTAAATACAATTCATAGTAGGTACCACTAGTTGTACAGATTTATTATGAAACACAAATTGTTGTGTCTGATTTTCTTTTGAAAGCACTGTATGTAAATTTTTCTCTCTCACTTAAAATTTTTGCATAATATTATGTCAGGGAAGAGAAAAATAAGGTATTTAATATTCAAAGATATTATTTTTCTCTCTTATAAATGCCTGCAGTGTTATAACAGCTAATATATTGCAGCATCCTTTAAGTGGTAGTTATAAATTTAGTCTTCTCTTATTTTTTGAGATTTTTTTGTAATAAGACCAAGAACAAAGCTGGTGATTATTTCCTGTACTTCCTTTCTGAGAAGTTATATTATATTGACATTTTTTAAATAGCTGAATAGCTTTGCAGAAGGCATTTTCCAGTAGTGTAGGCCATTAATTGCAAATTTTTGGACACGAAAAAAAAACTTTACGTATTCTGCTGCAATTATTAGCACATAATCTTGAATGATTTTTGCAATTCTGTTGTATCCTCGTCTGTCATTTCGGCTTAAATGTTTGTAAGAAATAAACGTAGAGCCAGGAATGAAGGAAATTTAAAATGTTAATTTTTTTAATTTGTATTTTGCTTACACTGCCTTCCTTTACTTCCGTCTTGAATTCTTAATGTGCAGATAATTTCAGTGTTTCTTCAAGTGTGGCTGGGGCAGCATTTTTGAATTTTCAGAGCAAAGTACTTCTTACACAAGTACCATGTCATATGTTCCATTTGTTCACTAATGCGAACAGGATAGACCAGGTAGGAGGTTTTCGAATAATAGTGGTATATGCCTGTATCAGTTTTATGTTCAGTACCTATCTACTGTATACATTTATTTGATTGTATACGGTTAATTAAGGTTAACAGGAGAAGGCTGTATTTGATGATTGCACTGGAGTGGGAGGCAACCTTTCAAATATGTACCTAATATTTTCATCATAAGTTGCATATAATGTACTTATGGCCAAGATTTTTATTTGTTATTTTTGGCAAATTGGCGGTAGTATATTTTGAAAAATATGATTTATTTACTTTTGCTGGCGGCAACCATAGCTCAAAGTGTTGGATTGTCGCGACACACAAAATATGCTTACATAGTGCCTAACTAAATGTTAAAGGATTTTTTTCCCTAAAATACCTAGTAAGTTTAATTTTTGTTTAATATTATTTCATGTGACTTGGTGGCATAAGTATTGCTAAATCATACGGTGCAGAAAGCAGTATAAAATTAGAGTAATTAATAAACTGTCATTAATATTAAAAGTGCATATTGGTGAATGTTGTGTGATGGGGAAAAACGATTAATGAGGCCTAATTTGACAATGAAAGATTACGTATCATCTAGTCTATACGGTAGACCATAGTTTGAAGTATTCAAGGTTTTCTCCTATTGTTTGTTGAGACGCTTGTCTTAACAGAAATTTTCGAAATGTGAATAACATGCTCATATTGTTACTGTATTGTATAGACAAAATTCTTTACAAAGGCAATCAATTGTGAGAACTGGCTATAAACAAGAGAGAATTATTTATCATTTAAATTTTAACATGGTACATACAGCTTATAAGCTGTCCAAACTCAGTGATGAATAATTACTTAATAATTGTTTTTGAATAAAAATCATTTTTCTTTTCATGTATTTTATGATTTTGCAAGGATAATATAATACACTCTTGTATTACCAATATCGATTACATAAATACATGTGTATGTTTATATAAAATGTTGAATTCTCTCTTGAAGGCTTTGTAATAAATTGCTGTGATTTTGCTGATAAGCAAATTTCAATAAATATATAGCACAAACAGAAAAGCACATTTTTGCTTTAAAAGGAACACATGTTTCAATGTAAATGTGATGTCATGCACTTGTTTTGATTGTAAATGTGTGTTTCTCTGACAGTAAAGTTTTAATTTTGTATTGTTACTGAAAATGTTACTTGCTATGTAGCAGTTGTATTTATCAGATTTCCGTATTCTTTCTAATATTATTGGAACAGTTAACATTCTTACTGTGAATTTCAGGTGTATTTTTGTCAAAGTGTATTATTCTGTGTAATGCAAACCATAATATTGGGAAGGAAAAAAATCCAATCATTATTTGTAAAAAAAAATTGCCTTCAATAAATTAAAGTGTTACAATAAATGGATTCATGGCTTTGTCATTTCTTAAAACTCCTCTAATGGTAACATTCTAGTAATGTATTTTATAGGTACAGTCAGATTTAATTATGAATTGCACCTTTTTAAAAGTGCCTGCTAGATGTGGTGTTTACAGTCACTAAAATATGTTGTTGAGGGTTAATATTATGAATGGGAAAGATAACATTATGATTTTCTTTATAAATAAAATAAGAAAATAAAATATTAATTTTTTTACCCGCAACGTATTTTCTTGGAATTGTTGTTACTCCAATCAGTTACAAATTTTTACCTTAACATGGATGGAGATAAGCCCTTGTTCGTTATGGATCTGCTTTCACTTTTCCTCATGAGGAAATTTTGGTTAGGCCTTTCAGCAAAATAACAGTTTTTGCAGCTCCAGGAGCTATGCCATCTGTTTTCATGCCAAAGAAGCGGCAGCAGGGTGAGTGGGCAGTTCCCGAACTGCAATGGGTGGTGGGATAAAAGATAATACATCATTCAGTTGGGAATGGCTTTGAAGGTGGCTGCTGGAGTGCATCAGTCTGGTGCATCATGCTCAGCAGCACTTTCTTGGTCTGATGTCGCAGATGTCTGCTCCGACTGTGTAGCCACTTCTTACAGGCCACACAGATGGCTCTAGAATCCACACCACTTCGGCAAGTCCACATTACCTTCTGTACCTATTCCTATTTTTCTGTCTGTGTGCTGTCCCTGTGCATTACTCTGGAAGTCTGGGACAGGATACACTGAAGCATGTATCTCCTGTCCTCGTGCTCTGGGGAGCATGCTACTAGAGCTTATATTTTATCCCTGATTGCCGTGCACTGCCATTCTTGCCCATTCTCCTGCCAGAACTGCTGAGCAGCATGCTGCCCTAGTCAGATGGCTGAGTGACTTCATCATGAGATGTACAAGTGTACAATGGCGAGTACTTGACCACTAATTTGTATCAGACCACTTTCGTGGAGAAAACTGGCTCAGTGCAAGTTATACTGTGTTGCAGTCTGTAGTCAAGTGTTTGCAGGGATTTTTAGGGGTGTTAGTGTGATAATCAGGATGACATTTATACAGATATAGGCCATTCACTGTTACTTCACACTTTTCTGAAGCCTTTCTAACCCCAGCGCGGGATTTTACTGTTTGAAGAGCCATCATCATCCCTAAGATAAGAGTTCCACAGATCTCTGCAAGAGCACAGTAGTCATTCCACTGGACTACCACAGCCTCCAGCACCTTGCGCCAAGGCAATAACATATGTCAACTCCTCCGACGCAGGAGATAAGAAAAGGGTGGCGCTGCCACCAAGCAAGAATAAACTACCTACCCCTCTGGAGAGAAGCTAATCACCTCTGCACCCCTCAGAGCCTACAAGCTAGAAATTTTAGTATATAAGGAGGTACCATTCCCTGGCTCAAGACAATCGTCATGCCCTCCAGCTTGAAAAGGCTGAGGTCATAGGAAGGGGTAAGTGGCAGCCATCCTGCTCTCTCTGTCTGCAAAGACCAGAGTTCGTTCTGAAGAAGGATTCTGACCACTAGACCACCCACGCACGCTGAAGTTATTTGTCTGAAGTCTCCGGGGTACTTGGTTTGTCTCCCAAAGGCCTATTTAACAGGGAACCAACCTCTTGCCTATCCGCGACATGAACCGGAAAAACTGCCTCAGGAGACAGTGCTCTGCAGCCGCTAGGAGCCATTCCGAAGATGCTATCACTGCTGGACGACTCCCAGAGGTATCCAAAGACATCCCCTGTCTCCCATGTGGTAACCATTTCAGCAACCCTCTGTGGTAGCAGGTCGTCCCGACGTCCCTTCTGGACCTCTAAATCAGCCAAATTACCGCCTGGTAATTTTTGATACAGGATCCTTCGGAACATCAACCATTAAAGTCAAGTTTTCTTATTTAAAAAAAAAGAAGTTTTGATCAAACATTTAGCTATTGTGCAGGACGCCTTTGCCTGCTTTAAATTGCTAGCTTCTATTTTAAATAGTAGGAGTTAGCTACGCCTCACTTGTTTTCCGATGCATACAAATAAATATGTATTTTAAATCAGATTTGGTGAGTGTCATTTAGTTAACATGTCTAATTTCTTGCATACCCCTTTTTATGTATACTATTTTATTAATATTGTATGGAATTCATATTTAACTTTGTTTGCCGCAAAGGTAAACCTGGTAAAGTGAACCTAGCCCTCACTGCAGAAAACCCACAAAGAGGAAAATTCGAGGTCTGCCACTGGGTAGATTGTCGGTGGACCCCATAGCACTAGAAACTATTTACCCCCCAAAGACAAGACCAGACAAGTAGCCTACTCGGTTCGACTCCCAGATTGTGAAGGACGGAGGAGAAATTGGCCTCTTGACGTTGGTCGCTCACCCAGGGTTCTGATATTTATTCCACTCTGTCAATTCCAGCTTGAGAAGGTTGGATGTTGGGAACCGAGAGTGTATACTCCGTGATCTGGAAGTACACTATGTAGGACCGCACTTCAAATATGTTTTTCTTTTCCAAACTTGTTATGAAGTATGACCAGGTCGGGTGTTCAAACCTATTCCCAGCTTGAAAGGCCGAAGTAGAATTTAAGCATTTTGGGTTGTTCAACCTCGGACTAGTTTCACTCCCTGGACAGCAGGCTTAAAAATACCTATAGTCCCAAGTCCCAGCTTGCAAAGGCTGCGCTAGGCAACAACAGGTATCACCCTGTGTTTGCCAAGTCCATCCATAGCAACAGTATGTTAATTTTATTATCAGCCTTCAGCTGACTGCTAAATGCCTTACTTAACCAAATGTAATTTAAGTAACCAAAGGAGAAAGCCCTAGGGGTAACAGTCTGAGAATTATTAATAGCAAACTCAGCTGAGAATCTCACTTCATCCAGAGGTATTACAGCAGCGCGGTGAAACCCTGCTTGGTTTAGACTAGCCTTGGTATGACCTAGATATACCAGAGACGCACATCCCTAACACTGCTGGAAGTTAAATCTGCCCCTCCCCTCTCTTTCCTGCCAGCAGCTACGCTTCAGTCCAGTTGTCATGTGTGCACAGCGACTGGGAAAATCATCCAGGTATGTTTACAACAGCAGGTAATTCAGCATAGAAAAATAGTCCCTACAACCCCTGATCTGTACCCTCACATCTGCCTACACGGCCGACACACTACCGGAGCCGGTAAGTGAGGGAACCTAAGGATCCCGCGCAGTTTCCCACACTCATGAACCCTGTGATACTGGCTACACAAATTTTGGCGGCCCTAATGGTTAGCAAGGCAAAAGCCTTCTTCCGAGTTGCTACGACGAAACAATCTCCAAAGAATTAATATTTCGAACATGGGAAATCTCTCAACCCAGCCAGGCAAAGTAAATATTTGAATGTTTCTGAGGTTTTATTGCCTAGGATTTTAGCATAGGAGTAGGAAGAGTAGAGGAGTAAACTATCCACACTCCACCTGAGAGGGGATCTGCATCAACTGTTTGTGTTTTGAGGTGTTCAAAGAATTTTGTCATTTTTCAAAAACTATTTTGTACAAATGTTTACAATTTAGGCCTATAACCATGTTTAGATCAACTTTATGACTCTTTAACAATGTCTGTATTGACAATAGTTTTTACAGTTACTATTTTATTTTGTTTAAATGTTTGTTATATACTACATAACACATAGTAATGCATGTTAATACTTTGCCACGACTGTGTTTAATACTGTTACAACTGCGGGGTAATGAACTGAAGTATTTAACCTTTTGTTTTTGTGTGTTGGGTAATTTAGTTGAAAGGACGGCCTCTTTTGGAATAAAAATTAAAATGAAGGAACAATTAGACCAACGAAAAGATACAGTAAATTAAAGCAAGCAACTCACGTCGCTTACTTTTTGTATATAGGAATGACCATCTTAAAAGGTAGTGGTGAACAATCGCACAAATAGGCCTTCTATAACTTTTATTCTGTTCATATTTCTATGCATTGGTACTTACTGTTTTCTAGGTTTATTTCATTATTTATTTACATTTATCTGGCTGGGCTTAGTATTTTGTTAGGATTTTTGCAAACATTCAAATCACAGAAATGTAAGCATGTTACACAATTGTGTTTTTAACTCCTAGGGAAAGTTACAACGTTGTGGTAAACAGACGTGATTTACAAAAAATTAATTTAGTCTTAAAACAGTTCACGGTTAGAAGGTATAAATTTTGCACATCCATTGCAATCACACACGTTGGCTCAACGTAATGTAGTGGCAACAATACTCTTTCATAACTGCGGTCCTGATGCACATTACAGTATATTTATTCCTGCCTGGAAAACAGATTTTTCATGACATTCGTAACTTTTCTAGGTAGGTTTAAAAAAAAAAACAACATATACGAACTTGTTGTGGTAATTTCAAGTATTTTTAACAAGACGATAAGGAACGTTTCATTTGGCAAATTTCATGTCTAGTGGTTACTTCTGCCAACCTCAGAGTTGTAACCGTTCCACCATCACATCTAAATATATTATAGTAAGTATTCAAACAATAAAATTTTGTATTTGTTGTGAATTACAAATTCAATTTTTTTTGTGATAAGTATGAAATAAGCTAAAACTGAAAATGGATATAATTTTTGTATTACTACTTGTAGTGTGAGACAGAGAGACCTAAAAATTTAAATATATATATAGGCAACATTTAGGTTACAACAATGTGTTAACTGTGAGTTATTTCTTACTAACGGTTGCCAACACTTCACTACTCTCACGTTTTAAACTCATATTTAATATGAAATAAATATTACAAGTTATAGAAGATATTAAGTTAAAGTTTCATTTATTCAAGAATTACAATAATATTAAGTTAATCGCAGTGTTATATATTTGTGGTAGGTATGCAAGTTATTGAAAAAAAAAACAGGTTGATTATTCCTAGGGTGATTCTTCAAAGGTTCGTTTCAAAACATCCAAAGAAAGTGTGAATGTACTACACATTTGCATTGCCACCTACATACAGTGTCATTGTATCTCTCTGTGGTATGGAGTATGCAGCAAGTCATATTAGCCTGTCATTAAACTTCCAGAATGTCTGCAACAGTTGGCAATACCATTCCCTCCACCCATGCTATCTGTCGTACAAGATATTAAATTTGTTACCAACAAGTTTGGCAGAGAAAGAACCAAGTAACAAAAAAGCAATAGAATTGCCAGCTGTGTCAGTTACCCACTATACTAATTAATAAATATCTGTGGCAGGATACTAATGCAAAAATATATTCTTGCATGCAGTAGAAAAAAAAAAAAAAAAGTGTACCAAACAATATAATATGTTGATACGGAAATGTGAACACACTGGTAAACGAACATCTACTAAGATTCTATGGATGGAGAAAAAAGTTGACTCATCATGGTTGTGGTAGAGAAGTGCGTCAATGTCTCTTAGGTCTTTATTGTGTTTAGTCAGAGAATACACAGTTCAGGTGTGGCTTCTAATAGGCTGGCATATGCAGTACCTGAAGCTTGATTCTTATGGGCCCTTAAATAGCATTGACCGGGTAGGCTGTCGAGACAGCACAAAATCGAGCTGTTTGAGGCGAGACCTCTGGGTTGCTGGAGTAAGGGCAATCACTGGCTTACCTCAGGAACTCCTCACTTGGGGCAGTCGCGGGCTCTGGTCCTGCGGTGATGGCTCAGGACCTGGGGTCAGTACTGAGGGGTTATGGTTGGTCCAGGCAGCATCCCGCGGTGGATGTGGTAGCTGGCAGTCTGCTTTAATGCTGGTGGTTGCAGGGACCGTTGGTGCTGGAGTTGCTGTGCTGGCGGACAGTTCGTGTTCAACTCCCAGGAGCAGAGGTAGTCCCAGGCAAAGGTAGCTGACCATGGGTTGGACAGCTTTGAGGATCCTAATGATGGAGCCAAAGAGGTTGGTGGGGAGAGCTGTGGAGGGAGACTCCAACAGGTGACTGGCAGCTTGTGCTTGCGCACAAGGGTTCAGGCAGCTGCAGGCTGGTATAGGTAGGTTTCCAGGTGAGTGATTATCAGCAAGGATGGCAGCTGTCCTATCGTACCACCAGCTTCTTCGTCTGCTGGCGAATGGCATGAATGGGAAGGTGCTACAGTTTACTCCTCAACTGAAGCAGCATGCAACTGTAGCCTAGCTAGTAGTATGCCCAGAGGCATTTAGGTCAGTCCTCGTCAGGGCTGGCATGCTTTCTGGTGGGTCTATACACTCTGGAAGGAGTGGGTTAGCCGACTTGTGTGGCCTGGACACTTTGTCTTGTATCTTGCTAGTGGGGGTTCTACTGTACTGTGCATGCCTGATGTTACAAGCCGTTGTCTACTGTATGGGTGACCTGAGGATATGTAATGTCTTTGATGTACGTGCAGTCCTGGTTAGGGACGACCCGCAGTCCTACTCTAGAATCGGAAAGCTGATTGTAAACACCACTGTCCCTTGCCGCTCCCTTGCGGGATGACAACGGGATGGATGAGGTATACAATTCACTCTAGAGAAGGATAATCAGTGGTTAGATTGAATTACTTATTTTACTCTTTCCAGAATAAATAAAACTGGTGACTATTACTATCCTCTACATCTTACCATGCTCTAGGTAACCTACAGAAATTGATAATAGGGCAAGACAGGTGAAGAGCAAAAGCAATGAGAGCAAATACTAGGTAGTCATGAAAACTACTAAAACCTAACTGAAGTCTGTTAGTCCAGAAGGAACTCAGGGCACCACTTGGGATGTAGGTGTAAGGTGGTGGTGAAGCTTGACAGTGTGTGTGTGGGGAGGGGGGTGGGCGACGGTTCTTTGGGCTGCAACGGGTGTTGAAGAGACAGTTGTTGGTCACTGGTATATCACTTGGAGTTCTCATGGAGGGTCCTCGAGATGGTAGAGATTTAGCACAACTGGTGCTAAAGCAAGCTATGCAAACAACTTGCAGTGCTGGGGTAAGCTACCTCCCAACAACTGGCGTTTTTGCTGGCCGTACTGCCTTATACATTTGTGGTCGCCATGTGCTTCGGGTTTCGTTGGCCATGTGGGGAGGCCCCTCCTTTTGTAGGTGGCGCTGCACTATCTCAGGGAAGGCAAGAAGCTGGGTAGGTTTGCTGGTGTGCAGGTAGTATCTGCCGCTTGCTTAGGGGCAGCCAACTTACATTCCTGCCTTTCTCACGGGCTTTGATAGGCAAGGGCGATGGCGTGACTATCCTTTATTACTGCTGGACACATTCCTCTCTGTATCCCACTTTTTTTCAGGAGAGGTGGTCACCTAGCTTTGGAGGTGGCCAGCCGGGGTTCATACCTCGTTTTGGACATGTGGCATGCATGTGATGAGTTGAAGTCTACAAAAAAAGATAGTCTGAAGTATGCCACATGTCTAAGAGAACATTTTCAAGAGTTTTAGGAGCTGTTTATTTTCTTATCTTGCAGCCTTATGGCCATCTTGATCAACATCTTCATCACCAACATCCAATGTATTTTGTAAGTCATACGCATGCTCATTTCTACATGCTGGAACATTTATATGTCGTTTTCTACCAGGTTTGGACTGCTATTGTGTGGGATAGAATTTCCTGAGCATCTGCTATAGTTCTAGTTGTGTTGAAATGGTTTGAGTGTTTTGTGTTTCGAATCTTTCAAAAGGCTTTCAAGTAAAATCATCTCATGTTTTTCTTTCATTTGTTTATGTTACTGTAAGCTGTAGAAAATTATTTCCGAATTGATTTCTGTAATATTTCTTAAGAAATGAAAACAACTATTGGCCTTATTAACATTTCTGGTGATGTAAGTACCATATAGTCTTTCCACAACAACTCGAGACTTAACTGAATTGTTGTAATTTGTTTGTGATGTTCATGTTTCTTCATCATTTTGGTCATCATAATCATACTCAATATCAAGACATTCTTACTTTCTTTTGGCACATACAAAATGCGTAAACAGTTCTTGTTGAAGTAAAAAAAAACTGTTTGATGTTGTGTTTCATATTTCTACTGCAAATGAGAATGTATTCTTATGTTAGTTTCCTGCCACAGATTGATATATTGGGTAACTGACACACTTGCCAGGTTAACCAAGTGACTTTTCATAAGTGGCTTAGAAACTTAAAAAAAATTTACACAAATGGATCTTGTACTTGTTTCAATCCTCTTTAATAAATGTATACTTTTTCTGCTGTATGTATTTCAAGTGTATGGGTCAATATATTACAACGAGAGGTATCGCTAGCTGCAGCAGTAAAACTAAGTCATTTATTCAGACATTCTCACACAATATTTGAAAAAGTTTACCATTTGGCTCAGTTTATTTTTAGTAAGTTTACCACATTCATAGAAAAACTGATATTTTAGGTGTTCTCTTTCCCTAAAAATGATGCATAAAATATAACGTCTGTTATAAACATTAAGTACGAAAGTAAATGTACTTACATACTTTGTCCATTTAGATGGTTATAAACAATTATTTCATAAACATTGTGTAATTTTATTCATCTGGTGAGATAGTGAGAGACAGAAAAGGCAGACAATTATGTTATGTTGCAAGCATGTTACTTAATGTATGACCTTTAATAATAAAACAGTAAACTATTTTTCCACTAGAACACTTTGACGTGTGACGCCTTGGGACTGTGAGGGTCATCACTACTTTAAAAAGGTTGGTTTTGTTAGGTGCTACGTCAGACGTACCCTCTGGGCGTGGGTTCTGGATTCTCTGTGTCTACGTGATACTGGTGCACGTCCAGTGTAGAGAACTGGCCTGGTAGCTTTGCGGCAGGGCATGAAATTGTGTTCGATCAGCGTGATCTTTCTCTTTAAAGGATTGGCTCACAACGGTATACCTGGGCAATGCGAAACCTCTGACGATGGTTTAGCCGTGGTCAACTTAGTCTGACGTGAGTGTGAGCTAGACTGGTGTATGGGCAATGTTTCAAATATTGTGCTGGTTGGCTGATTAGGTTCCATTGGTTCTGATCCACAGAAGTAAGAGTTGGCGAGCCCCAAGGAATGGTCCTGTCCGCTGATGTAGGTTGACAACAAAAGGCGTGTTTCCTTGCTCAAACGGACGGGGTCCTTAAAGAGTTCTGTAGGAATCTCTAGCATGACTGGAACTTGGAGACGGTACAATGTCTGGGCTTGATCCGTGGGGGAGAACTGCGTGATCGTAATGATGAGGAGGGGGGGTAAGCTCTTGTAAGCGCCCAGAAGCAATTAGAATCAGTCTGACCTTTTCTCAGATACCACTCCGACGGGAATAGGTAGAGCCAAGATTATACGGTGAATAGCGATAAAACCAAAATAACACCGAAATGCAAGTAATACACTGCCAAACACCAAAATACAAGTGAATATACCGCCAAATACAAAAATTTCAGTTATAACATTAAATAAATGAAATTTAGCCAAAATATATTCTTTTATTTGTGAAACCGTGACCAACAATCTGTATCCAAAAATGTATAAACTGGCTGATGATAAGAATAATGTAAGTTTTCAGATGATTGGAAGAAAATAACTAATTTTAAGCTGTTGTCATTCAGGCTGAGTGAATAACAGCAGTAAATATTTTCTCATCTACCGTGTGGTTGAGAAATTATTTAATGAGAATAGAAAAATTGTAAAAGCAAATACAAAAATAACTCTATTTCCAGTATTTAATTTTTTTTCTATAAAACCATATCGAAGCCATTCGTGTAAGACTGTAGCAAAAAATCTGCACTGCTTAGGGACCTCAACATACAAGTTACGAAGAAACAAAACCTTTAAAAAGTAATTTTTTATAAAACCTAATGCAAAGCAATACCTTTGTTTGAATAAATTGTTTTCTCTTGTGTAAGCAATTGCATAAACTATTTAAAATTTTAATGGAAATTTGTATATAAGAATAAATTACAAACAATTTTTAAAAATAAAATTTGCATTAAAATAACACAGTACAATGTTGGCTCTAATAATGCACAAATTTTGTTATAATGTTTGGATTTCTAAGACTTTCATAATAAAGCCGATAACATTGAAATCAGGTATTTTTAAAAACGAAATTTGCCTTAAAATAACACCACAAAATCTTGCCCCTAGGAATAGGGCATCTGGACAGTCACGCTCCCTCATGTCCTTGAAGTGACTGAAGGTGACTTGTTGTCCCACCCTAATGTAAGGCCACCTGTAGTGTCTGCCGACCGTAACAGAATCCTTATTTAGCACTCGGCATCGTAATGCGGTTAGCACTGAGAGTCAGGTCTCACTGGTTGACAGTTCCTGCACGTGGGTGAGGGTCTCGGAAGGGAACAGTCTTCTCAGTGTCGGAGAGTACTAACCCCTGGCACCTACTGGCATGGTGGGGTCAGTTACCACTGAGTAGGCAAGCCGGCCTTAATAGACGGAGTACTTAATAATGGGGATCTACCATTCTGGACTCTGTGGAACACAGGATGGATGGCCGTTCAAAGTGTGTGTGGGTACTCTGTGAATGTGTATGGCTCGTATGCGTAAGTTTCCTGAGTCATCTTCAATCCCTTGAGCAGAGAGAGGTCCACTAGGAGTGGTTCTAGGTTCTACGGGAAAGGATACACTCGAGTTGGTAAAACGTCTGTTTATTCCGTATGACAAGAAGTAAACAGTGTGGTGTCGCACTACCTCCTACATTTGGCAAGATCTTAAGGAAGCTTAACCTACGTTTATCCAGGTAGAGGCGATCTGGTTCTAAGGTAACAAAATTCTGTTGCTCTACAGATCTTCACGGCCTGGTTAAAGGTAAGTTTTTCATCGTAGGTTAGGTTGGTCTTAGGAAAATAGGCATAAAATTTTTCCTCAATAACTTCAATATAATTTTCTTCTCTCTCAATGTACAGGTATTGTGAATCTTTGCTGCATCTTGCCCATTATTGTCATAAATGTAGCAACTTGTAGCTTTGAACTCTTCTTTTTTAGGTTCATTGCAACTGAGTACCAATCATATTGTTGGAGCCACTTACGCGCGTACATTCTTCACGGTGGTGGTAGGATTTCTGTTAGTGAATAAACGTTCAACGTAAAACTTTTTCTATACCCCTTTTGTCAGCTGTTCCCTGATTGGCTGTTGTCTGACCATGCCACAATTCTCCTCAAATCAGTAATGGCGAAATGAAGGCCAACCAGGATAATTTTCTTTCATTCCCGTGACTCAAAAATTTCAATATAGAATATCCCCCAATGCCAAATGAGTAATAATAACATGGAATACTCAGCACACACTAAAAACAAATGCAAGATATCCTACACATGATCTCTATGTCAATAATCTAATAACCAAAAATTACTTCATACTTTGATTATATCATATAATTACATAATAATAGAGATTAATTTGGACATGCATTAAATTAATCCTTAACGTAATTAGATATTCTGTAACCATAGATAAATATAATATGTGGAAACACCGCAAAACAAAAGTTAAATTTAACCCTGGAAAATTGGAATGTTAAATAATCTCCTCTTGGTTTGCAACATATTTTATGAGTTTGGTACAAAGTGGAACAAACCTAAGCGTTAATTCACTAATGCTGCAACATGTTTTGTACATTTAACTTCAATATTCATAATCATAATAGTATAAATGTTACACTATTATGATAGCACGTTAACCTTAAAATGAAACATTTACTTATAATATTTTCCATGTGATACATCAAGGTATTTTTTTTTTTGCAAAAGCCTTTTTTCTGCTTATCAATTCACAATAATTATCTATTTTATTATCTTAACCATTTAGTTTAACATAATTTATACCTATCTCCTTGCACAACACATTGTATCATTTTATATAATCTACAAACAATTAAATTTATATTGATAAAAAAATCATTAATTTCTAATAACTGTCTGCAAACATTTATTTTACTCATTTCAGTCCTTAATTACTGGGTACTTTTCCTCTCTTGTTTATCTTTCATTAAAAAAAAAAAAATTATCACAGTTTTAATAATAATTTTTCTGGAAGTTTTAAATTTATTTGTGAACATACCATTGAATACCACACTCATTTATATTCTGTGTGTATGTATTTATATGAAAATTTATATCCATTTTTTGTGTTTCATTATGTTTGTTTTTGTTTCCAATTCTAATAACATAGTAATAACAATAATATAATCAAATTAATTTTTACTAACATTTTGATTCATATTTTAAATATTTCTATAATAATTTCTCTATAGTTATTTGACTCTACATTTCTGTACTACTTTTTGTAACCTAACATCCAGGGGGTTGGATCTCTATAAGCATTTCATGGGCCAATAAATTATAGAATATAATGATTTCACCAACTGTTGATAAAATTAAAATACTACTCATTAATAAAGAACTCTTTTATAAACTATTATTCTTATCATCATTCATAAAATATATCATTTTGATGTAGGCATGCACTGTCAGCACCTGAGCATTCAGTTGTTTTGTTTTCATTGTTATGTTCCTTGCTGGAGAAGGTGGAGTTGATGTTTGTAATCAATTGCAGGAATAGGAATTGAGCTTTATTGAATTTTAAAATGCTGATTGCTTAAGAATAAATGGTACAAAAGTTATTGATATCAGCAACAATACCTTTTTAAAAGAAAGAAATATGTACAGTTAGCATTTTAATAAACGATTGCACAGTAAACAGAGTTGCCAACCTACATATACTCTAGCACCAATTGTTACACCCACATTTAGTTCCATGTTACCGTTTGTAAATACAGCATTTAGTTGTAACATTTTTACCAAATTGTTATATGCAGAAACTAAAATGACTGTCTGAAAATTGAAATAATTATGTTTTAGAGTTGTATGGTTGGCAGCAAATTCTACCTAACAGCCCAAACATAAAGGAAAATAAGGGCCTACCAAAATAGCATTGAGCTTCATCGCTTTATCTTACTTGCATTGTGCTAACATCTTTGTTTATCTCATTTTTTTTTAATTTTTCTATACATTCTTTCAGGCTCTTTGCTTAGTGACTAAGACATTTCTTAAAATTATGTATACTAACATTTGTCTTTCAATAAATATTAGATTTCTTATATTATTATTTTCCTATATATTTTTTCCTTTAACAAAATCATTACCTTCAATGCATTATTTTTCTACAATTTTTTTCCAAACTATAATCATTATCTCTCTTACCTTGTTAATTTACATTTTCCCTTACGTAACCTATTACTTCTATTTAATTTTTATTTAAAAAATAATGTATAAATTTATGAACAAACAATAAACATATTCATTTCTTTTCCTTTTACATTCTACCCTACTCCTTTTGTGTATTTTTTCCTTCTTTTTTTCTGCACTACTTTTCTGATACTGTATTTCATCTTTCTCTTCTGACTTAAATTTAACCTTCTTTTTTCTTTTCTTTTTCATAATTTTTTTTGTTTTGGTGTGCCTTGGCAACATTTTCCCTATCGTTTCTTTGTTCAGATAAACAGGTTTTAATTTCTTTAGGTGTAATTTACGACATAACCTCTGTTTTCTTATTTTAAACTTCACATACTTTTCACAGACACAAAACACTACATAGTCCTGCCTGCCATGTTAGTTTTTAGTACTTTAATCAAGATCAATTTAAAGTAAACAAAGCACACAGTAAACATAACCTAGGAAAGAGTTCAAAGTACATAAAATTGAGAATTATTCGAATCAATGAGAATCTGTTTTCCGACCCACCTCCTTAATTCTCAATTTTTCAAAAATGTTCAAACAGCTTAATTCTGTCATTTCACATACACAATAGAAAATCCATAACACTCTATTCGTGGAAATTAAATTTTTAACAAAATAGAAAGTAATAAAGAATAATTTGCATAAACTCTACAACCCCTTTTTTACTGTCTCCATCAATTGTGGTTACTAACTGTTCTATTAAAATGTGTTGTTCAGTTAACATTACAGCTTCATGAAACTATTTCTTTCACGAAAGTCCCAAACTTGACATTAGATAAGGGTTTTGTAAGGACATCTGCCTTTTGTTTTTCGCTTGTGCAGTGAAACACTTTTAATAAAATCTTCTATAACCTTTTCATGAATATAGTGGAACCTGACATCAATGTGCTTTGACCTACAGTTGATCACCCCATTTTTCACTAAACTTATGGCACTCTGATTATCTATGAACAGCTTGGTTAGTATGTCCTGAACCAAGATTTCTTCCAAGACAGTTTTTAAATACAGTAATCCCTCACCAACCCCCGGTATATTGATATGCAGTTTCAGTTATGCACTGATTTGTTTTTGTAGACCTTTTCTCCGTGGTACAAGTTTCTATGATCCACAGTTTTCAGTCTATGGAAAACTAGCCTTTACTGATGTTAGTGGTTGTGCATTTCTCAAGCTGCCATCATAGACTTTGAAGTGTGTTGTCAACTTCACGATGTACTAACTGTTGTGCATAAATATACAGCACTTCATAACCTTAATCAGGATTAAATTGTCATCTGTTTATATATATGCCTATCCTTTGTTTTATACATATATTAAAACTGTGGATTATGTGTAAATATAATATACATAGTAATTGTCTCAAACGTTACTGGGCCGGAATAAATAAGATGTTGGTCAGTTTACCGAAAAGACAAAGATGGTGTTAATGAATATTAAATTTAATGTATGTTTTCTTGTTCTGATCTTGTTGCAGATTTGTTCTATGTACATATAGTGAATTAATATGAATACTAACATCACATTTATGTACATCAATTATTTAGAAACTGTACTTAACTGTTTTGTGTTCTGGTCTATAAATTATAGTTACACTTTCATGGATATCTAACATATGTTTAACATAACATAGGCCTACATAAATTTTCTTGGTGTAGTGTCAATTTGTTTTTATTAATTTTGTTTCTTGGTAATAGAGTTATGGCAGCCTCTATGGCACCATGTCACACTGATGGCTGCTAAATTTTTTCAATATGTGAAGACACTAATGCACATAATTACATGGGTATTTTATATGATTATATTTTCATCTAATGATTCTAATGTTATTGCCAGATACCATTTTTCCTGTGAATTTGTACTGGGTAGTGAAGAACTTGTTACTCTTCGTGAAATTGATTTTTTGTTCACGTGCATTTGTACCTAACATTATTAAAGTTGTACGCATTGTATGTAATGAATTTTTCCTCGAATTAAAAAAGTTATAATTTATATATTTGGAATAATTTAGTGTCAAATATATAATTTTTCTGTTTTGCTGAAGCTACAATAACAAATAATAACTAAGTTGTACAAATGAAAAATTTGCAACATAAACTAATGCCATTGTGCAACCATTCAACAGATATATTAAAAATTAACAAAAACTATTTTGTTCACAAGCCTCAGAGGAAGTTATCGTTAAATAATACGTGTTTTAAAATTATTTATTATGTTTTCATGGAATTTATACACTCCTTTATAAAACTTTGTGCAATGATATATTCAAAATTACTGGACAGAATCAGATACTTACCCTGTGGAGTAGAGGTTAGCATGCTCGACTGCCAATTCAAAGGGTCTTAGGTTTGAATCCTCCACTCGGCAAGCAAGAGTTTTTCATAATATATAATGTGTTGAGAAGTAAATGAAATGAATACTTGTAAAGGGGAAATAACAATTATAAAAACTTTAAATCGAAAAATAAATTTTTTTTTCATGGTCATATGCTTATTGTATGGATATCAGGCCGCCACAGACCCAACACCATTGCAACATCAAGCCGCCAAATAACCGGCATCATGGTTACACCCAGCCGTCACAAGCTCGGCATCGTGGCGACATTCAGCTGACACAGACCCGGCAACAGTTAGGTATCCATTTTGTGTCGTATCTGTTCCAATCCAGGATCTTTTTGACATTGTCTGCAAACAGTCAGCCGCCTTTTCACATATTTGCATTGACCTGCTTCCGGCATGAGACAGTGGGCCAGCATTAGCTGGCCGTAGTTAGTCGGCTAGATTTCACCGGCCCGATTCTGGTCCGTACCTTTCGTGTTTGCTGGGGATATTCAAATATTGCTGAAAGCCTTTCATTTCTCTCCCAAGAAATACATAAAGTCTCAATCATATATATATATATATATATATATATATATATATATATATATATATATATATATATGTTATGTGTGTTATGTATGTATGTATGTTATGTAAGTTATGTAAGTGTGTGTATGTGTGTATATGTGTATGTATGTGTAATAGTATGTATGTATGTGTAGGTATGTGTATGTATTTATGCGTATGTATGTGTGTATGTATATTGAGCATATTTCAATTGTGCTTTTAGCATTTTTATTTTGTCATTATTGGAAAAGGGGTCACGGTGGTGTAATGGTTAGCCTACTTGTCTCCCACGTAGGCAAATTGGTTTACATTCCTTGCAGGGTTGCTCCCAGATTTTTGCATGCGGGAATTGTGTTGGAGGATGTCGCTGGTCGGCGGTTTTTCTCAGGGATCTTCTGTTTCCTCCGTCCCTTCATTCTGGTGCTGCTCAATGTCCACCCCACTTCACCCTCATCATCTCTTAAGGCCTCGATGCTAAGAGCCGCCCAAACCTTTCCACTCATTCTTGGTAATCTGCCCTTCATGAAGTTTTTGTTATAACAACTTGAAATTCATATATAACTAGCAGATGCAAAAAGTCAGTCTCTGCCATGATCACTATTTCCTGTGGATCATTTTGATTAGCGATATGGAAGTGAAGTAATAATGTACTGTAGGCCATCAGTATTGTTCTGAGATGTACACATTAAGATATCTTCTTTCCAGTCCCGATCCATTGGCAACACTTGCCTGGGAGCTAGGCAGATGAATTGTGCTGAAAGGCATTTATGGTTTCTTTTCAACAAAGACCATCACTGCCATCTTTTGTCAAAACTTTAATCAAGGCCCTAACTAAAATTTTTCTAGCTTCAAAGCCCACATTCAGTACTGGAAGTAATACTAAAAAAACCTGCTGATTCGCAAGGATACCTCTTTTAGTAAAAATTATTCTGGTCTCTGTACATATTATATTTTATTTTCACTCATTTTATGATGATTTTTTTTGCATTACCTCCCAGCTGTCTACAGTAAGTTTTATTGTATGAAGGTAGAATTTAAACACATTTTTTAAATTTTGTAATTTTTATAGCATACAAAAGTTTTACTGGCTTTTGGATTTTGCTGCACCAAACATTGACTGGACAGTCAAACACTTAAGTTGTATATTGCTACATACAATTACCCAAAAACTAAAGGAAATAAAAGGTATTTCTGCCTATTTCATTGTCTTTATAAATAAAAGTGAAAATTAAAAAAATTTTTTGTTAATACAGCAGTAAAATAAAATAGCACTATTAGAGCATATGTTTATTGGTAATAGATGAAAACATAAACAATTTACATGATGTGAAAGTCTCTCTAAAAGGTGTGCTTTGCATAGAGGAACTGCTTTCGTAAAACATGATACATCTTACTACTGAAAAAAAAAGGTTACTATGGTATTATTCTTAACATAATTTTAATAAATATATATACACACAGCCTTACACATTTATTTGTGTTGTTTGCCATTTAGAACAAAAGTTATAAGTTTTGTGACACATAATGATGGAAAGAGTCAATGTTCTATGTACAGATGTCTCAATCTTACAATGCGTGCATCTTTTTTACGTTCTGTAAAGAAGGCAAACGTGAAACGCTATGATAGTGTGACATGAACAGCTTGCAGTGGTGCTGGTCGAGAGGAGAGGACTTGTGTGGCTGCTAGTAAGCTGATCACAACAGCAGCGCAGGGTACCGCCGGGTGATGTAGTCGTACTTGTGGTAGTGGTAGTAGTTGTTGATGGCACGGATCTGGTGCAGCAGTTCCCAATCCTTGAGGCGCTGGTATGGAGCCTCGTAGTACTTGGTAGGGTACAAGGAGGTGCGCAGGGCCCTCTCAGCCCATGTCTGGGGCCTAGGCAGGTCACGTGCTAGCCCACGCGTCCTCTTGTCCAGGTAGTCGATGACATCGTCATAGTAGTTGTAGCGGTAGTCGTGCAGGTACTTGTACTGCAGATGTGTCGGCCGCTTCCAGTACCGGAAGTAGATGGGCTTGTTTGGGTCAACATGGCGCTTCAGAGGGAGCTCCGGCAATGCGTCTACAGGAGGAACTGCAGGGGTGGTCCCTTCCAAGGGAGGGTTTTCCTCAGGCATCTCAGCTTCTGCAACAGGCATAGTCATTATATTAGAAGAACTTAACATTTCATGTTCATGTTGTGTGGTTACAGACAGAAGTAATCTAGAAAACAGCACCTCTTGGTAACTTTGGGCTCCAGTACACATGTTGGGGCTCTGTGCAAAGTAGTTCCATGCTCCCTCAATCTATATAACCATATTTTTCTTCAGAAAAAACTTGTAGTAAAAGTCTTATACGTATGTGGAAATTGTAGATAATAATATATATCTAAGATTACAGTTTTTGGACATTCAAAAATTTGTACGTATTACAAACTGCATTCAAGAAGAACTAAGGTAACACATTCAGCAGATAGAAGAGCTCAGAAATTGCTGTAAATAAACACCATTTTAATTTTAATGAAAGCCACCATCAGTTTTAAGTTCATCAGTTTTTTAGAAATGTACTTGGTAGTGAAGAGCGGGGGATATTTTTAACCTCTTAGAAGCCACAAACTGAACTTTATGTTTTTGTGTTCTTTTGCCTTGCCTTATTTACTGTAATTAAGTGGAAAATTATGATAATGGGCTATGGCATTAAAGGAAAAGATGCTTACCAGAGCTGTGATTTCCGCAAAGTATGTAGTTCCTGTTTCAGAACTAGGCAATAGTGATGGGTAGAACAATTCAGATTTATCAATTGATTTGTTTCGATCAGTTCAGTGAAACAATTCATTCCAAAGAATGGTTCATTTTGTTCTTTCGTTCTCACATACAGCATTTCTTTATAGATTCATAACTCACTCTCCATTTAGGGCAGTCATTATCTCCGCCTGTTCTTTTCGGCTCTTGTGGCACCAGCATTGTCATTAACTATTATTCTTTTAGGTAGCATGATTGCTGAAGGACTTTTTTATTTTATTTTCACTGAATATATTTTGTACTAGTATTTGGACTATGAAATTCTATACTACTATTTGTTAATGTCAAATATTACAACACAATATGAGATAGTATTAACACAATGCTTGTTGTGAAGGTCTACCCCCTACCACCCCCTACCTTCACGACTTTTGTACAAGCTTGGATGGCTCTTACCTTTCTATTCTTTTTACAAACAAACCTGACTTCTGATTCTTTTATCCTCTTCTCCTCTAATGTTCTTTTGGGTCATGTTCTGCTTTTGGATTAGTGACTCAAAAGATGCGATTAGTTTCGTAGCAAACAAATAAAACAATTTCATTCACACAATGGTTTGTTAATTTTAAAAGAATCGTTCATGAACAACCCATCAATATTTGGCAACCACCATACAGTCATTATCAGTACATGGAGGGCAAGATAATACCAGAGTGTGAGATAAACATCTAGGGTAGTAAATGTTTTACAGATAGCATTGCAAGGAAGGGGAGGGGGCAGCTAATACAAATTTTCTAGTTATAATCGCACCAGAAATAATTTTCAAGGTGGTTACATAGTCAATGGTAGTTCTGCGTTGGAGGCTCAGATGCATATGAGCGATATACATCGCCACACACATCTAGTGCTCCATCGTCACTGCGTGAAAGGTTTTGAGCTGGCTTTCAGGGTTTTTATCATGCTGCATTGAATTATGGGACTTCAAGCAGTGACCCTATAATTATATCTATGAAAATTTTGCAGCAAAGTTAACAATATTAGAGGACGCAAAATTAGTATTTATGGCCTGTGTGATATTTCTTAAAGTACCATTTTATTCTTGTCTGGTGAATTTTTTCTCTTCATAGGTAAACATATTTGGGAATTGTTCAATGGTTTCATAAAAAAAAAAAACTTTTTCAGACATGTTGCAACCACAAGTACCAGCTGGACAACCACCGTAACAGTTGCACATGCAGGCATTTTGAAACATGCATATTACCATGTGTAGATAGTATATAAAAATTTTTATACACTACCATTTTTGGAAATTGGCATAAGAAGTTTTGCATTTAGACAAATGTTATATACAGTACAGTAATACAGAAGATATTCTTGCTAAAGTTACAATTTTACTCAAAAAATTTAGGAAACCTTGTACTAAATTTTCAATCAGTACAGTTATTCTTAAATGTTGTTGGAAAAAATGTGTGACCTAAAATTGAGTAAGTTTGGTCATAATTTTGGTTTTGGACTCTATAATTGTGTGATGCAAAAGTAATGTTGGCACCATTACATGTGGCAACATCAAGTAACCTTCATGAATCAAGTCAGTGTTTCCTAGTTTATGACATCACTGTGTTGGGAAGCAAGTCTTAATAAGTATTGTATCTGTGAATACATCTGTAAACTTAAAAATTTTAGCTACTAGGGTAGAGCCGCTGTATATAATTTAGCCCCAATCATGTTACTCAAGTCCAAACATTTGTTACTTTATGCTGGTTAAGGTTGTGCTATTGCGCCAGAAATATTCCAAATGTATTTGAACTTAACATTAAGCCTTTGTAAAAGTAATAGTTATTGAAATATAGGTGCTTCTACGATGGGCGATAACTTGATAAGCTATTCGTCTTACCTTACAGATGATAGGGTTATTTTTTCCAAGTGTTTTATGGCTAGAAAGATGTTAAAAACAGTGTCTGATTGCCAAAATATAGATGTGGTAATGGTTTCAGGAGTAATTGTATTAACTCTTTTAAATAGTCTTGAGGCTATTATTACTATGGCTAGTTCCAGAAAAATGGGAATTACATGTCATATTGGTTATGAAAGATAAGTAACAAGGAGTTAAATGTAGTATAGTCGGTTCATGGTAAAATGAACACTTGTGTAAAGCTTAAGAACTACTAGAATGCACATTGTGTGTTCTTCCACCATATGTAAAATTATCATTGCCATATGCGTATCATGTTATTTATGTGTTTTCCAAGTAAAACTAAAATTTTTAGAAAAGTAAATATTTCACAAATTTGCTCATTTTTACATTTGTATGCATAAAAAAAAAAAAAACAGAAAGCAAAGGAAAGAATTCAGTATTCACAAATGTATACTTGACTCTTTTAATACAACATTAATACATGCAAGTACATGTACATACATCCATCACACCAATTTTACTGGGCACAAATCAGGCTCTATCAAACAACTATCATTGAAAACTGACGTCATCCTCACTGCCTGCTCGGGAGGCAGACCAACACTGCTCCGTTTGTGCCAGACAACGCACAATGCATGGGTCCCCAGAACCGTTCATGCGCAAATGGGTCAGTGAGCCGTTCTACGACCCAAACGACCTTCTCCATCAAGAGTAAAATATGAAGTATGTGTTTATTGTGATGAAGTGGAGTGTCCCCCAGAAAGCAGAGCCTAATGTAAACATGGGAAAGTGTTATCTCCTGTTTGCTTCTCTTGAGTGTTGTGCTTAATAAAGAGTGCTCGACCACGTCGCCTACGTATTATTACGAACCATCAAACAGTGACGCTCCAAATTCTTATCTAAATTTTACAATGTTTGTGTCATGTCTATTTTATATCTAAAGGGCATATTTGCATTTTCCAGTTTGTTAAAAACGTAAGTCAATAACTTTGGCAGTTCCGGCATCCGCTACGCCAAGCACCTGAATTTAAAATTCTCTGTTAGTAGATAGATAATATTCTTTCCATGGCATAGTGATCAGGGAGTGGCTTGGTGGCTTGACCGCCATGTTGGATATTTTCTCGTTTTTCTCCCAAAAATGCTTTAAAATTTTCCTTTTTCCCTAAAAATTTCCAGATTTTGCCTCTAAAAGCACTGAGCCTCTAGCGAACCCATTTCTGAGAAAACAAGCCAATTCAGTGATTTTTGGGGCTCTTTATTGGTTCTAGACTAAAACAATGCGGTGTCTGAGAAATTGATAAAATAAAATTTTAATGGCGTGAGTATTAAGTGTTATATTTCACCGAACTCGTATTTTCAAGGCGCATATGATCATGATGTCATACTATCATTCTCTCATTTTTGCTGTATAATTCCGTGTTGTCTCTGTCTCTTTCTCTCTCATTCCATCTCCTCTTTTTTTTTTATTTTCTCTTTCCTTATTCTTCTCTCTTTCCTTTCTCTTTGTCTCTTTCATTTCTCTCTTTTTGTTTCTCTCATCTATCTCATTCCATCTCTTTCCTTTCTCTTTCTCTTACTCACACTGACCTTACCAAAAAAATTTAATTACCGCTCCTATACGTTCTGCTCCACTGGTTGACACCAATCAAATATGTACTAGTCACTATACCACCGTACCCACCATTATATAACCCAAGATATACCAGACCACCCAACACTCCCTATCCTATAACCAAAGAAAAAATTCAAATCAACTAAACTACCCAATACATCGAGTACAATATCCAACATAATTCAAGCAACTATACAGCTGAGGCCAACCCATAACCTAACACCCATTCTACTAGTTCTACCAGTCAACACCACTTATACCTACCAACCGTATCACCCACTACAATTCTAGCATACCTCAACCATTTGTCCAAACAGACCATCCAAAGCAAACATAGAGCCTATACCAGTGACACAATCAACTTATTCTCATACCATCCACCATACCGACTGACACCAGTCAAAATACACTAACCACCCATACCAAACACTTTAACTCAGGCATGCCTTAGTACTACACGCATACGTACTGTCCACACCATTCAACATACACCAACAATCACTAGACAGACATTCTGGAAAACATATTACCCAACATAGCATCCATGATAACCAAAGCGTACCAAGCAAATTTTATAGTCCAGACCAACCCTTGACACTTGACCTTAAGTGCGGTGCCTATAGTGCTAAGTGCAGTGCTAACTGCAGTGCCTGCGGAGCTAACTGCAGTGCTGACACCTAGAATCTCAGCCATTCAGCCAACACATGCCTTACCAAAATTTTCCTATCAACCATACCATCTGCTCTACCAACCTTCATCAGGCTAAATATACTCATACCGTCCACTAAAATTCACGCATACCTCAGCCCATGCCCACTAAAATATACCAAAAATCATAACTCCAACATGTCTGTCATAGCATCAAACACCAGCCAAATATCATACCAGACATTAATATAAATCACTCTATCAACCATCAATACCAATAAAATGCTGACCACCACACCTCAGACATACAAAACAAAATATGAGTAACCCTGCAGACAAGGAGTAGGCGTACTGGGTACGATACCAACCATAACCCCAGCATACTTCAGTCATGACACACAGATCACATTTTATATGCAACATAACTATTCATTTCATACCACCCCACACCATTCATTGACACCACGAACCAAAACATACTAGATGACAACCCTCCAGCATACGAGACATTAACATAAATCACACTATCATTCAACAAACTTGTTAATTATGCCAACCATCCCATACTAATGGCTGCTCCAACAAAACATACCAGGTAACATACTTCCAACATACTTAAGAACCATATCAATAACCCATTGGTACTGAGTACTAAAACAGATATAATATCTTTCCCCATGACATAAGCTTGCCTCCGCCATACAATGTCGAAAGCCATATAACCCAGCATACCAACATACTATACTATCTGAAAATATCAACGAACCACCACAGCAGATAGCCATACCAACCAGTACATACAGCCCAAACCATATCATTCGCTCTAAAACAAGCATACTTCAGTTATGCTATTAACAATACAGACCATATCAACTACAATAACTGAGACTTACAAATCAATCATAACAGTCAACTATATCGACTACACCATCTTAACTCATCTAACTTCACCAGTTACACATATAAATATGTCATACCAGCAGCCGAGCCAATCAAAATATTCCAGTCATAAGCTACAACTGTTCTATCATAAGATCAATACTAATAGGTAATCGTAGGCACAATGCAATTCAGACCCTCTTTTTAACTGACCATCTTTGCAATGCAGCACTATATCTCTAGGTCCTTTGTCTTCATCGTCTAATAAAACAGCAACTTTGTTTATTGTAGGCGAATTGTATCTCCCTCGATGTTACTTTCGTGGTGTACGATCTGTGTGAATTATTAATTTTGAATTATCCGATGGAGAATTATTCTCTAGAGTATATTTAAAACTGCGAATGTATACATTGTGGCTATTTAATACGATCTGTAAATCATTTATCAACTCAATTTTGAAATATGGGGCAATGTTGGACCGCAAGGAAAGTTTATCAGTATCAGAAATGAAGTAAATTGGTAAAAATTGCGGACTTTGGCCTGGTGATGGGAGTAAACTGCCAATCAGTTGGTATATTTGTTCTATCTCAAAAGTAAGCATAAAGATGTTTTCTCTTATTTCTTTTGTGCCGAATTACGTTATCTGAAATTCCCGCAGCACAGCACATATCATTGGATTCATAGCTCCATTTTATTGCGAACCAATTAGAGCATGTTTCATGCATTTGCCCAATTTGCATATTTCTTTGCTGAGTGTAATCAAAATTTGGATCATAATTGAAAGCAGATCTATTACCATGGGGTCAAATTTGATTATGCAATCTAGATGTGAATGCGTGTTGTCTCTGCACAGTAAGCTGCTGTGAGCATTCAGTGCTAGACTCTCAGGCACGTGTTTCTGATGTATGTGTTTGGTGGACAGCAAACCGCTGGGAGCATTTGATACTTGATTCCCTAGCACGAGACTGTGAGGTTCTTATATTTTGGCTGGCAAGCCGCTGCGAGCGTTCTGCGATAGACTCTGTAATTCAACATATTTTAGCTGTCCTCACCACAGACGTATTTCTAGAAAGTTTCAATTTTCATTTAGGCATGATGTTGTCTTTACATACTATTTGATCCTTAATAGTATCTTTTTAAATTGGCTATTTAACTAAATAAACATTGGTATTACCTATGGTAAACAATCAAATGAAAAGTAAAATAATGAATTGGTAATCTAGAAAAATAAAAAAAAATTAAATTACCTTAATTCAATTACCTTTTTCAGTTAGCATTAAAAAAAATATATACCCAATGTTATTTAGTACTAGCTGTTCCCGCGACTTTGTATGCGTGGACTTTAGGATTTGTTTACATATTTTTAAAATAGAAATTTCGCTTCCCTTAGGTTTTGTGGAGTTATTAATATACAACATGCTATCACGTCGTCAAGGTTTTATGGAGTTATTGAAATATATATGCATATAGTTGGCTTGAAAGATTGTTACATTATTATCAGAAATAGTTTTATCGCCACATTAGTGTTTTTTTAAATAATATGTTATAATACTAAGTTTTTCCAAAAAACTAATGTATCTTTTTCTATGATGCATATCATAACAATGATTATTTAAAAAACTGTCATTATTTTAACAATGCCCCCACTTAATGCCGTCTTATAATCTATCGCTGTACCAAATTTCATCCAAATCCATCTAGCCACTCTGCCTCTGTGGCCCCACTTGATATATTTCTATCCACTGAGCCACTGCGGACCCACTTGAGAGTGCTCTAGCCACTGAGCCACTACGGCCCTACTTGGGATCGCTCTAACCACTGTGGCCTCACTTTATATATTTCTATCCACTGCAGCCCCATTGGGATCGCTCTATCCACTGTGCCACTATGGCCCCATTTGGAATCGCTCTAGTCATAATGCCACTGTGGCCCCATTTGATATATATCTATCCACTGGTCCACTGCAGTCCTACTTGGAATCGCTATAGCCACTGGGCCACTACGCCTCTTGGGAAGGTAGGAGGACAGCCCATAGACATAAAGAAAAGAGAAATGACGGAACTCTTGTTTTAACAATGCTTTTTTTATGCAGTAATCGTAAGAAAAGTTTAATCCAGTACCTATGTACATCCCTGATCACCATCATATCTTCGGAATCATTTGAGATATCACGATGAAACAAAGACTAAGTTAGTCCGGGGGTTTTTATAATATATAGACAGTGTAAATTTCATGTGAATACATTCTGTGGTTTTTGAGTTAAATCCGGCCGTATAGACAGACAGACATGAAAAAATTTAACATAAGATATGGCTTAGTAATTGATTATCCTATATGAAAAATTAATTAAAAGTGTGAAATTTGATAATCACAGACAGACACTTCTATTTTATTTATTTGTATAGATGTTTTAACAACAGTTAATTGTTAAGCTAATGCTCAAAACAACAATAGGAGATCTATTGTTTACAAAATAAACTCTAAATAATCACAAAATAATTAAGAAAACCATTCACTGGGCATCAATTTATTATTTTGGGGGGAAAAAAATAAATAAATAAATAAATTACAAAGTTTTAAATTTACATTTAAAATTAAGTGTAAAAAATTAACAATTCTTGCTAAACTAATACAGGCATGGCTTAAATATAATTTAGAAGCTAATTAAATTCTCTGCAAAATTTTTTTTACGTACAATTATTTTGCCGTAATTGAAAGTTAAAATTAGAAAATTAAATTTACCATTATTTTTAATGAATTGATTTTTAACATTTCTATCGTAAATCTATAGTTTCGATTATCAATGTACATACTAAAATAGTAATTTAATGGTTTTATGTTTATTAAAATTTTTTGTATTTAAAATTTTCCGTGGTGTCATAATGTCTTATATATAGCCAATGTTCATCCAGAAGGTCCAGGCTATATACCAGTGAAAGCATTTTTTAAATTAGGTAAGTAGTTCCAGAGATTACCTCTAACAAACTCACAAACTTTACCTCTTTATTATATTAGTGTAGATAGAACTTTTTTACACATATGTTTTAACATTTGTTCATATGTTTTGTTTGTTCCCATGGTATAATAATTTAAATTTTTTATTTATGCTTTTATGTATTTTGCTCTATTTATCCCTGGTCTGTTGTAAAGTGAATAGTATAGGGTACTTAAAGGTTGTTCACGATAAAGTGAGCACTTTTGAAATCAACTTTAGAAAAAAGGCACTGCCCCTGCCTGCATATATTTTAATGGGCGCACTGATTGACATGCACCCAGTAAAGTTGGTAATGATGGATGGAATGTAGTGCCATATCTTTAAGTCATATATAAAATGTTAAATAACCATTTGTGATTAACTTAAATGATTTCTTTTGCTTTCTGTTTTTTAATTCATCGAAGTGAAAAATGAGAGCAGATTAGTAAAATATTCACTTTTGTAATAATTTCATAGTTTCAGTTGACCGATGCAAGAATAAAGTGATCAGGCTCATGCCAATGTTAATTTTACATAAGGTGGAAGAATACACAACGTGTATACAAGTAGACCTTAAGCAGGCCTTTCAAAAGTGCTCAGATTACCATGAACAGCATATACATGTTTATATTTTGTGAGTTGTACTGACTTACTGCGCTGTTTATCGGAACCCTGTTATTTATAATATTTTGCATACAACACTCCCATACCTCATTTTCTGCAGACGAATTCTCTGTTATAAAGTTATCCCATACACTGAGTAAGTTCTTGAGTTGATCTAGTAGTGTTATGAGAGGTCTCTAGTGTAATGATTTTTTGGGTCTTGGCAACCAACCACTCTTGTATTGCTTCATGCAAGTATTACAGTGATGTTTATTATAATGTTACAGTTTTCATGAACATAACCACTATAGGCTGTTCATTGTAAAGTGAGCACTTTTTGAGGCACTTCCAGCAGGTATTAACTATTAATAAATATATTTTATTGCAGCCTCAGGTGTTAACTTTCGAGTGTAGTGAAATGTAGATACAGTGTTCATTAGTTCCATGGCATTGTTTATATTAAAAAGTGACGTAAAGATAGAAGTTGTCTGAAAGGAAAAATTTAGCAGGTCCTTAAAAAGTGCTCACGTTACCATGAATAGCCTATATCAAGACTTATTGTAAATTCGTTTTGTACATGTAACTGGTGTACAATATTTTTTATTTTTTATTTTTTTCGAGGAAAGGACAACGGTGGCATAGCCATTTGTTACTGTGAAATAACTACGAGTACCCTAACACATTTGCTTTCACATGTTTCACTTGAAAAGTGACATCTCTCGTGTCCTTACAGTTATGAACAGATGGGCTCCATCCTTCTATAGACTATTCATGGTAAAATGAGGACTTTTTAATGCCTTCCCAACAGACTTTAACCACTAATAAATATATCTTACTGCATCCTCAAGCATTAAATTTAGAGGGTGGTGAAATGTATACACTGTATTTATTGGTAACATTGTAATGTTTATATTAAAAAGCAGCAGGAAAATGGAGATTGGATGAAAGGAAAAATTTAGAAGGGCCTTAAAAAGTGCTCACTTTACCATGAACAGCCTATAGAAAAGAAATGTGTTTAGTGCACAGCAGGGTGTTTTGCCAGTTTTTGTTTTAGCATCAAACAAAATGCTGAATTCACAACCTTGATATATGGGATGTCAGTTACTGATTTTTAAATAGTCTCTTGATGACCTCATCTCAATTTGCAAACATTTTAGGGGTAGGGCAACATTTGCATTGTCATTATAGTTATCATTATTACCTAACTAATGTCAAATTATTATTATTATTATTATTATTATTATTATTATTATTATTATTATTTTAATGCATGAGGAATCTAATTTTCTCTTGATGCTTTTTCCTGTTGTACATTTCTTTATATCTGGGCAGTTTTCAGTCAGTGGTAAAGTTTTCATATGTATAGGCTATTCACGGTAAAACAAGCACTTTTGAAAGCCCTGCTTAAGGTTTACTTGTATGCGTGGTGGGTATTCTGTGCCTTATGTAAAATTAACATTGCCATGGGCATCATCACTTTATTCATGCGTCGGTCAGGTGAAAATGCAGAATTATTAGAAAAGTAAATATGTTACAAATCTTGTAATTTTTACACTTCGATGCACTAAAAAAACAGATAGCAAAAGAAAGAAATTAATTTATCACAAATGACTACCCAACACTTTTTATTCAAAGCCATTATTACCAACTTTAGTGGGCGCATGTCACTCAGTGCACGGTTAAAATACATGCAGGCAGGGGCAGTGGCTTTTTTCTACAGTTGATTTCAAAAATGCTCACTTTACTGTGGACAGCCTATAAAAGTTTTCATATGTACTTGTATTTATAATTTTTCTTTCATGCCTTGACTCCATGATTATGACTTGCAATGGTCATGAACTGACCATGGCGGTATCTAGCTGTGTATATCAATACAGACCACAGAACCACTTATGTGCTGAGCAAAGACAAAGTGAGTTTTGATTGTCATTTTTGCGATATGAGATTCTGCATATTCAGTTATTAAATATAATACTTGTTGGTTAGTGTAATATGACCTTAACACACCAGAGATGAAGAATAATGGTAATTAAAAACACATGAGGTCTTGACTTATGTTGAAAATGTTGCTAATGCTCTCAAGTAACCTACATTTGGCAATATTAAAGTTTTTTTTATAGTAAAATGTCAGGAGTATAAGTGAACTAAAATTGTAAGTAAGTTATTATCTTCTTATATGCTTTTGTTTCAATAAGGGTCATGAATTTCACTAGTAATTTTTTCGGAGAGAGTGTACGTTAGATGGTAATGGTTTATATTGCATACGTCACATTTTTTTCCTAGGTAGGACCTTGGTATTGATAGGAGTCTTCAAACTGTATGAATGGATGTAATTAATTAAACAGATTTTTTAATTTTATTTTTATTAGCCCATTTTCTGTTTTATAATTAACTGAGAGTACGTGCCTTCTTTTAAATGTCACCAGGTGAGGACACTATTGTTGTTTAGTATGACATACTTGCTAAACGTAGCACATCATAAAAATATTTTAAGCTGGCGAGCATTCGTGGACCAGAGCCAATTGACATGTATCAATCATTCTGTTCTTGTGATGCCAATGTCGTTTGATGTTGTTGCATCATTGTGTATGGTGATTTCAAAGACCTTTCTGTGGTGCACTTAGCTGCATCCTTTTACCTGTGAAATTTTTGTTTCAAGTTGGAAGGACTTGCCCGTACAAATGTTTGTATGTAGGATTTTTCTCGCATTGCTTAATTTTGTTGATGCACACGAAATTTAGAAACTGTACTTAATATTTCTTTCCTGGTACTCTACCTGCTTGCAATCATGTAGATGTTAACAATTTGTGTTCAATTTTTAATCAAGGATTTAAATGAATCCCACAGTTGTTCTATGCGCAGTAAAACCATCTTAAGTAGTGTTTTGTTAAGAAGTTTTCCTGCTTTATAAGCTTTAAAAAGTTTGCACTTTGTCTATTACAAATACATAATTTTACTGTTTTAAGAAGTTTTCGTGCTTAATAATCACACATTTTTCAGTATTTTTCTGAAACGTCGTAACAGGGTTTCACTGTAATTAATTCTCAGTTTATGAAAGGAACTTAGATTGTAAAGGTTTATCATATTTTTATTTAAAATACCTGTTTTTAAAAATATGTAACTTTTAAGACATCAAAACTTTTGCAAGAAAATAGATATGTATCTTGTATAGTAACAGGAATCATGGGAGGTAATGAGAGAAATTTTTTTGCTCCAGAAAGAGAGAAAAATGTAAAGTTTTAGTGAAGAAGAAAATTTTGTTTTATAAGGGTTTGGGGTTATTTACTTTTGAGATTCTTTTAAAGACGTGCATTATTGAATATGTGTTTTTTAATACAGAATTATGTTTTAGACTTATACCTAGGCCAATACAGATATAAGATTTTAATTTTAAAAACTACATTTTTTTGTGTGAGATTTAGTAGTGAATTTGAAATGTAATAAACACTCAAAATTAAATCATGCCACTCCAATTTGTTAAATATTTATATAGTTGTAAGGTATAGTTTTGCACAAAGTAGACCTTTTTTCATCTGAGGTACAGACATGTTCTTTTGTATGTAGCAAATAATGCCTGGTAAAAATTTTGTCTTCTTGTTTGCAGTAACTTATTGAATGGAATGGTTAATCCAGAAGCATAACCATAATTTAGAAAATTTGTATCAGTAAAATTAAAACTCTAATTTTTGTGTCCATGTGTGGTTTGTTCATATAAGTAGTGACACTCAGTGCGTGCAAAAAAAGTTACATGTACGCTAGAGTGCAAACCAACAGGCTATCACATTTATGCATCTAAGTTGCAGAGGAACAGGGTATATCAAAACTGGGATAGTGCATAAAGTGCCATCTGTGATTTCCTTGCCTCACTGGAGACATGTTTCTTTAGGAATGGGATTGAAAACGTTGTGAATTGTTGGCTAAAGTGGATAGTCACAATACAGTGACATCTTTTAATGTCCAGAGCTGTATAAGATCTAATCTGATAGCTCATGAGTCATTTGGAACACTGTCTAGGCTGCTCACGGAAAAGTGGATGCCAGACGGATAGGACGTTTTAATTCTGACATTTTATTTATTCGTCTACCATATCATGGGCGGTATCTCATGAAAGGATCTAGGATCCACAGTTGACTGCATAGTGACTTATCATGGGTGCTTAGTGATTTAAAGATCATGACGAGTGGTATCTGGTGAGAATGTTCATTGGTAACAGACAAGTCACACTGGCTGAAATCTTGTCTTTATTCGATGCATGATGTACTAGATGTAATCCAGCAGGTTGGTGCAATATTTGTGTTTGGAATGTAGACTTAGAAGACCCACCAAGAGAGTTTATATTAAAACCACTACACCATGCACAGTATCTCATCTGGGCTTGTGACATCACTAATTCAATCCTAGAGAACTGGCAACATGTGGTGGAGTCTGATGAATCACAGTTGGTTGTTCTGAGCTGATAGTATTCGGGTGTGGTGTCCATAAGTGTTGAATAATAACACGGAACTGTACTGCAACACTCTTAGTTTAAACACGATACATTACTCTCACATCTCTGTACTGTCTTTTCTAAATAATCCTCCAGCTCATTTGTTACGGAACCAAAACAAACATGGCATGCAACCACACATAGACTATCTTTACAGTGGACAATAGTCACTGCTGCCAACTCTGTAACTACCTATTTTGCACAATACACGACACTCCTTCCCCCTACATCAAAACCTGACCCACATTAAAATTTAAATCTGTATTTGCTCAGTAGTCCTTTGTCCATGCTGGTTTAACAGAGTGCCTATATGGCCTGTCATTCAGTTCGACATGTGGCACATCCTGGTCCAGTAGATTTCGAGGTGTGCTGAAACCCTTGAAACATGCCTCCTCATTTGGGTTTGATAGTGACTGGTCTCACACCGGACCTTCTGCAGCTCGACGTGAAAACAAGGATTGACTTTGCAACCTCGTTGGTGCTTCTGGAGAAACTCCAGCATCTGGCGAGATTCCAACAACATTCCGCCTCCTTACTGGTGCTTCTGGAGAATCCTTGGCTTGCGGAGAAACTTAGACACCTGGGGACAGGCCAACATCACTTCCCAGTGGATTACAGGGGGCATCAGTGGTTTCTGCAGCAGATTAATATCTTACATGTAGGTGATCAATGTGTCATCAGAATCTTAAACCTCCACTTGTTGCAACTATATATGATACTGGCCCTGTCCCCTCAACAATGATTGCTTCTAGCCATTTTGGTCCACGTCCCCAATTTTGAGCATATACCAGATCCTGCAGTGCAAACCTTCGTGGTGCTGTCTGTATTCCCTTGCTCTCCTGCCGATTTATCATCTCATGCGAGAAGTCAGGATGGATTCTGTCGAGACATGTCCGCAGGCATCTTCCCATGAGTAGTTCTGCTGGGCTGGATCCTGTTGTTGTATTTGGGGTTACATATTGTGTTAGAAGCAACCTGTCTATCTTCTGGGCTAAATCACTTCCCTTGATTCACTGGAGCATCTCTTTTGTCATTTGGACCATCCGCTCAGCCTGCCCATTTGTGGAAGGATGGTATGGCGCTACTGTGACCAAACGAATACCGTTGTTGCTAGCAAATGTCCTAACTGCCATTGAAGTGAAAGCTGTGCCATTGTCACTGACTATTACATCCGGAAGACAGTGTGTAGCAAAAAGGGATTATAATGATCTGATTACACTTCCAGCATCAGTAAAGGACACCGGTAAAACTTAAAGCCACTTAGAATATGAGTCAACCACCACAAGAAACACCTGCCCCTGGACCGGGCCTGCAAAATCCAAATGGATGCATGACCAAGGCTGCTTCGTGCACTCCCAAGGGTGGTTTGGTGCTTTAGGTGGTGCGTGACATGTTGCCTGACAAATCTCACACTGTTGGACAATCTGAGCTACATCCTTGTCGAGGCCAGGTCACCAGACATAACTAAGAGCCAAAGCCTTTGTCTGGACTATCCCTTGATGACTGGCATGTAGGGTCTGTAGTATGAAGGCCTGGCCCTCCAGTCGAATGACGACATGTGTACCCCACAAAAGACATCCTCTGTGAACAGTCAATTCATGCTGTCTTCTGACAAATGGAACATACTCCTCTCCTTGGTTGCTACTTGGCCAAACCTTCAGTACCCAAGTGCAAACCCTTGACAGAACAGGATCTGCTCTAGTCAATTCTCCAATTTGTCAAGCTGTCAATGGGGGTTCATCTAATGCTTCGAGGAGGAGGATTTCCATTGGAGCTGGGACCTCTGTGTAAGGTGTGGGACGGGGAAGACGGCTAAGACCATATACATTCACAATATTGTGGCCTGGCGGATAACACAATTCAAAATCATACCCAGTGAGTATGATACTCCAACGCAGCATCCGTGGCAATAAGATGTTAGGAGTCACCTTGTCTGTCGTAAACAACCCTAGGAGTGGTTTGTGTGCGAATCCCAAACTTTGCATCGCACGTCAAAATCAGCTGTAATTCTGGGTTGTAATGTGCTAGCAGAGATTCAGATGTAAGGCGGTGCTTGGTGGAAGCAAAAGATACATCATGGAGCCGTGTCCACTCCCACTTCACAGAATTCCGTAAAAGGTTATGCAAGGGTTCTGCTATCTCTGCGTTATCTTTCAAAAAGGAATGATAGAAGTTGAGAAGTCCTAAGTAGGCCTGTACCTCTTCTTTGTTAGAAGGTATAGCTACTTCATGGATTGCACGAACCTTATCAAGTGTAGGTTGGATACCATTTTTGTCAACTACAAAGCCCAAGAACGTCACTTCCGGCACATCAAAATTGCATATCTCTGCTTTCACGTGGATGTCAGCATCTTTGAAATGTTGTAAAACCTGTCGCACATTGTTTCGAAAATCCTGAACTGATGATCCTCGCACAAGTACATTATCAAAATATGGGACGCCATCTAGTTCAGCCAACAAATCTTCCATAAAATGTTGGAAGACTCCTGGTGCTACACACACATACCAAACTTCGGACGATTTGTCTGGAAAGCACCCTTATGTGTGATTATTGCTTGAGCTTTGGCGGCTTCTTTATCTACATGGAGCTGTTGGACTGCTTGTGCAAGATCAGTCTTAGTGAAAATTATGCCACCATTCTGTTTTGTTAGCAGCTGGCTGATAGGTGGAACATGGTACAAATCTTGTTTCAAAGCCTTATTCAAGGTGCTCTTATAGTCTCCATAGATCCTGACATCTCCATTTGACTTAAGTGCTATAACAATTAGTGTCGCCCAATCAGCATACTTAACTTGTGTATATACTCCTTGACGAACCAGCATCTCCAGTTCCTTTTTTACCTTAGGAAGGAGGGCAAATGGGACTGCGAGGTTTCAGCCGCAAAGGCTGTACTGATGGGTCAAGCTGGAATTTGACAGATGGTCCTGTGTACTTCCCCAGCTCTCTACTAAACACTTCCAGAAACTCGCCAATAATATCTTTACAGAGCTCGCTTATGCTTAAAACACCCTTTATCGATCCAATTTCTCCCTAAGAGAGATCGCCTCAGACCCTTTGAAATATTCAATGGAAGGGTGCATTTTTGTGAATCGTACTATACTTCAACACTATATGAAACTAATGCTTCAATTTCATTTTTACTGTAATCATGTAATATACAAGTTGTCATACTGAGCTTGGGAAGCTGATGGTGGGAAATCCTATGGAAGGTAAGCTCATCCACTATCGAGAGCCTGGCCCCGGTGTCCACTTCCATTTCAACTGGATAGCCATTTACAGTTACCACTGTGCTTAACTCATTTGCCCCTGGCATTCCTATTTTCATCAGATGGTTCAGACACGCTGCCATCTGACTTTTCCTCAGCTTGCGAGTCTTGTACAGAATTTACCTTGACCTTGGAGTTATTTTGAGAGGTTTTGGACTTGTAAACTCGTTCAATGTGTCCTGTTCGTTTACAGAAGAAACATTCAGTGTTCTTAAAATGACAGGCAGATCTATTGTGCTGACCACCACAGCCTCTACACTGAAACCCTTGTCTGGACTGATTTGGCCTACTGGGACTAACCTGGTATGTTTCCACATGTGGAAATGTTCGAACACGTGGTAGCGCCTGGCTTACTTTGTCTGCATTGACCACTGTTGCGGTGGCACCCCGGATCTCCCTGGTGTTCCGGTGAGCAGCTTCTGCAGCGAGGGCCTTCTCTTGTGCTTGCGCAAATGTCAATGAGGTTTCTGATAGTAATCTTCGTTGCAGGGACTCATCACTCAATCCACACACAAACCGGTCCCGTAAGGTTAGGTCATGGCTCTTGCAGAATTTGCAGTGTTCAGCCAAGCGCTGTAATTCGGCAACATACTCAGCAGTACTTTTATTTACTGTTGGCTTCATTGGTGGAACATGAACCTCTGGTATATTTCAGACGGTGTTAGGACAAAATGGTTTTTAAGCAGCCTCAGTAACATAATTTGCTTGGAAATAGAATTCCAAGCATTCTGAGTATGCATCTCATCTCTGAGGGTGCGAGACATAAAATTCCTCAATGTGGCCTAAGAGGTTAGCCATGTTGGTGCTGCCGATTACCGACTATCGAGAAAACTTACAAAGCATCCCATCCTCGTCGCCAGATGTTGAATAATAACACAAAACTGTATTGCAACACTCTTAATTTAATCACGATACATTACTCTCACATCTCTGTACTGTCTTTTCTAAAACATCCTCCAGCTTGTTTATGTTATGGAACCAAAACAAACATGGCATGCAACCACACAAAGACTATCTTCACAGTAGACAATACTCACTGCTGCCAATTTTGTAACTACCTATTTTGCACAATACGTGACAATAAGTGATGGATAAAATTTGTTAGCAAGGCATGTTGCAGGCTTTTAGTGACTCCATGCTGGTTTGGGTTGTGTTTACATGATGTAGGGTCAATCCTCTGGCTCTCCTGAAGATGTCGTTGACTTGCAGCCACTACATTGTGCTGCATGTAGTCCTTCAAGGGCTTTATATATCATCACGATGGATGGCATATTCCAGCAGGATAATGCACTGTGTCATTGGATCATTGTTGTTTGTAATTGGTTCAAGTAGCATTGTGGAAAGTTTTGACTGATAGTGTGACAAACACGTTCATCAGATATAAACCTAATCAAGCATTTATGGAATGTGTTGGGGAGAACCATTCATACACAAATTCATTCTCCTGCAACTATCAGAGAGCTGTGGGAAATTAATTATCTAGACAGCAAAAAAAAACCACATCAAGTTGTTGCACTTTTCGAGGTTAAAGGATGGCCTATATAATACATGTCACTAGCACAATTTTTTTTTGTATTTCAATGTGGATATGGTGGTTAACAGCATTGTACAGGATGGTCTTAACGTCCATACTGTACGATGCTGTTGGGAGCAATGGATACGTGAAGGCACCCACACACAGAGTATCGGCTCAGGACAGACTAAGTCGATTTCCATTCAAGAGGATTGACGGATCATGCACCATGCACGGAGGGAACCCATGGCAACATGGTCCATGATACTGGCCAGTGTTGAGGCTCCTTTGAGCGCACAAACCATTTCCAGATGCCTTCTTGTCATGTTACGTGGGCACTAACTGACAGTATAGCGGTATGTGGACGAGATCCTAACACCCCCTCTACTCTTATTTTTGGCCGGGATTCCAGGTGCGAAATTCCAGCAGGTTAACGCCCGACTGCAAAGAACATGGGTCATGCAGGGTTGCCTACGTCATGTCCAAATACTACCATGCCTGCCCAGTCCCCTCGCATGTTTGGCACACCCGTAGACCCATCTGCCTCAGAAGAATGTCCAATGTCTGCCAGACTCCATGCCATACCATGTTGCAATGCGTATTGAAGTTGGGAGGGTGTGATGCACTATTGAAAATGACCAGGCAGCATACCAGCCCTGCATCTCTGTTTTAGTGATTGTGTGTATTACTCATCTGTCACTACCTGTATAAGTTTCAGTACCATTCAATCCATATTTCTATGTGCGCTATATATATTGATTGACAGGGTATGGAATGCCAATAAACCAAGCATAGTTCAGTTTTGTTTTATGTTTTCTTAGATATGACATACTGCTTTAATTATTTTGTAATGCTGTTATTTTGAAAATCAGTATTAAACAGAGTTGAAACTGTTAATGTTTCGTGTCCTTTCTGAATGCTAGAGTGAGTGAAGAGATGTGGGCTGCTCTTAAAGCGAGGTATTGAGAGCGAATATGGTGATTGAGGTGAGTTGGAGCCGTGCCGGAATGAAAGGGCGAGGGAAACAGGAGATGCCTGGAAAAACCCCAGCCGAACAGTAGCATCTACTGGCATGATTCCCACATGTGAAAATCCAGGAGCAACCCCTTTAGGAATCTAACCCGGCATGTAGTCTAACCACTACATCACCACGGCCCCCTGAATGCTAGTAGTTTATAGAATTTTGAGTAATTTGGTGCAAAGGCTCAGAAGTTACTAATGAGACATTCAAATATAAAAGCATACAGACATGCCGACAGTTGCATGGTACTGTTTCCAAAAGAAAAAATTGAAAAAATTAAGAAGAATAAAAATATACTAGGTACTTGATTCACACAATCCATACCACATTTTTTTTTCTCGGAAATGTAACACAGAGTAAAAAATCTTTGATAACTCTACCCTATGTGAAACATTGATTGGTAGTAATTCAGTTCCCCAGAACATACTGGAAGTAGGGGTACTAAGGTGAACGTTGAAATTTCAAGTGGGAACGGTGATTGTATAAGGTATCGTTGGATAGATCGTATAAAAACATTTACTTAAAGAGTTTTTTCTGATGTGCATAGTTTACGCACAATAAATAAAAAAACATCTTAAGCATACCCATGGTTTTTGACATGCATAATTTATACACAATCTAATGAAAATGAACAAAAATGTGTTTGTTGTACATATAATCAATATGAATTCAATGAAATATGTTGTTTTTCTGGCATGCATACCTAGTTTATGCACAATCAAAAGGAAGTCAGGTGTACTGTAAATACCGGTATGGTGTGAGAGAACCACAGTGAACTGGGAACTTGAAACACCCATTCACACACAGCACTGTTTATAAGTTTTATAAATGGTGGCCACCCTGGATCATAGGCCTACATGACCCTGCTCTTTTCTTATGCTAGCAGTTGCTCAGTGGATCTGAGCACTGCTGAGAGATCCACATGCTGCTCTGATTTTGTCTTTAATTCTCCCTCACAAAAATAAGTAATTTGGGGCCAAGTTTGGAGAATGTGGTGGCCAAACTACAGGACCCATTCATCCATTCCACCATCTGGGGAATAACATGTGAGCAACTAGCTGAGCTCTGCATGAAAAGTGAGCAGGACAGCCATCCTGTTGAAGCTACAGTGTTAATGTCCGAGTGGGAGGGACATCTTCGATCAGCTGATACAAAATATTCTCTAGGAAGTCTGCATAAGCTGCACCATTCAATGGCCTCTCAGAAAAATATGGTCCTATGAGACAATGTCCAAGAAGGCCACACCAAGTATTAAGTGTCCCACACATGCTGGTTATCCACTTGACGTAGCCAATGTGGGTTGACTGCAGACCAGTAATGGGCATTATATATTTGTTAACGTCACCATTACTCTTGAATGTAGCCTCAACAGTCCACAAAATGCTGTGATGGAATGCATGGTCCTTGCTCAGGTTCCAGTTGCAGAAATCAATGCGCTTAGGAATGTCATTTTCCCCAAGTTCTTGCCACTCTGTATTTTGGGTCAACCCTGAGTCGCAGGCAATCCTCTGCATAGAATCACGAGGATTAAATTCCATGGCAGCAAGTACATAAACAGTCCTCTCATCTCTCAAAGGTCGTCTGATGTAACAACCTTTCTTTGTGTGTCAGCTGCACTAGCTCTTTGTGCACATGCGACATGCAAGATGCTGGAAGACATTGTATGAGCAATGGATGTGCTGTGGGTATCTCTCTATGTACAAAATTCTCTTAGTAAATGTTTCCTTTCAGAATGTCTATCCAACGATACCTTATACAACTCCAGTTTCCATTTGAAATTTCAACACTAACCACCTCCCCTTCTTTCCCCACCTCCCGGTATGTTGTGGGGAACGGAATTATTACCAATGGATGCTTACTATAGAGTATAGTAATCAAAGTGTCTTTTTGCGAACCTCTGGTGTTGTGTTGTTTCTAAGAAAAAGGGGTCATATGCATGGTGTGAATTATGCAGTGTAGTTAACTTACTGTAACCCAAACAATTTGGAAATCAATCTTGGAAAAGAAAACAGTGCCCATGACTGAACATTCTGACTGTGCACTTAGAATGTTACATAGTGTATACATACAGTAATATTGGTAATTAATTATAAAATGTGGTTTTGTGTTAATATTTGATTAAATTTGACTGCAAAAATCCATTACTGTAATTTTGATATGAAAATTTTACGTTTCGTAGGATAATTTAAAAATAATTTTCAAAATGTGTCTAAATCAGTAACTTGGGAAGCTATCATTTGTTTATGCAAATAGGGAAAGAGCTATAGATTAAAATTATCACAAAGATGAAAAGCACCTCTGCTGTTGCACCTTTAACATGAGGCTGTTGAAGGAGTTTGTAGCATTTTAATTTTAGATGACATACTTGGGAAAATTACCTATTAGAAATAGAGCTTTGATTATGTAACTAATTACAGTGGTACACAGATTAGGTGTAATTAATCAGATATGAAATGTATCACTATGTTTTTTTACAGAACACTATAACTTACTTTCAAGGTGTAGTAGGCCTACTATTTAAATTACTTTAAAGTCCATTTTGAGCTAATTTTATTGCTGTATTTATCAATTTTTTTTTTCCACAAGTGTAACTCGTTAATACTGTGGCGCAGCATTTTTTATATAATTTTCCTACACAAGTGGAATACCGTGATAAAAATTCCTAGTAGTTTTTCCAGTAGCTGTAGGCTGCTAGGAGTAAAATTTATTATGTAGATGGCTAATTTTTTGTATACAAAGTTCACTTCAGAGTGCAAAATAAAATTTTGAGTACTTTGCACATCATTTAGTAAAAGAAAAGATTGTAAAACCTCAAAGCATGGAACATAATGTAAAAAAAAAAATGACGAGCATGCCATCATCTGTCAGAAGCATCAACCTTTTGTAGGTCTCTCGGCAGTCTATACTTCAGGATGAAAGCTGACATCTGGAGGTACTGAGTTAAAAATGCCTGCCAACAACCACGCCTCAATCCCATTTATGGGTGTCCATATCCATAGGGGATTGGGAAAGGGCTGCTTTTAGGTGTGGGCAAGTGGGGCAGTCACACCAGGTGCCATCAATTTTGGAGGGGGGAGGGGTAGAGGGGCAGTTAAAGGTGGACCTTGTTTACATACCGGGTGTAGATAAACAATTGATTTTCAAATGTCTTCAGCCCATTTCACAACCTACATGTGAACTGTAATCTTTTGCGTGAACGTATTTTAAAGGTGTGTGTGTGTGTATGTATTATATGATGGGTATGTTTCCTCCTACAAGTCACAAAATAAAGTATTTCCATTCCTTCACGCCTTTGTTACTTGAAGTAAGTTATAAGTCTTTCTTACCAGTATGTATGGTCAATTTCTTTTATTGTTTAAGTATACCTACTGTTACAACTATATAGCTTAAGCAAAACCTCTTTTTATACTTACAAGATATACTGCTGCACCTCCCTCCCCCTCATCACCAAGTGACTATAGGCATCTATGAGAAGTGCATGATAATGTAGATGCAGTTTTCTTTTGAATAGTTCTACAAAACAATGTATGTATGTTGTTGGCAGCCCTGCTTGTTATTAGTTGAAATAACATACTTGATAATAACATGGACAGTTTTGCAGAAGTGGCTGATAATGCAATTTACACTTGAGTAGTGCTACATACCTATATGTGTTGTTCACATCCCTTCTTGTTCTGTATTGTGTTTAAACTAAAGCAACCGAAAGTACATAGTAATAAGAAGGTATAATAATTAACACTCATTAATGAGTATATTGATGTAGTTTTCTAACCAAAATCTAGATGAATATCAGGCTTACAGTGTAACTATATGAATTTAACCTGAAAGTACTCTAAAGAGACTTCCTATTATGACGTCATTATTGTTTGCCTACCTTGCAGGCAGTAACAATTCTCTGTGAAATCAAACATGTATATTTTACTCCAAAAAGGCGAAAGTTAGACCATTTTTGTAAAAGACATTTATGTTACTAATTTTGCGGGGAATGCATAATCTGTAATTAAAAATAGGGAATTTTTCCTGTATAAACCATCGAAAAATGTCACTGCCCCTACCAGCATATATTTTAATGAGCATATAAACTGGCGAGAACCCAGTAAGTTGGTAACGACAGCAAGAATGTAGTTCCATGTCTTAATGTTGAATTAAAACTGTAAGGTAGGTAAACATTTGTGAATATTAAAAACAATGATTTCTTTCATTTTTTATTTTTTTAATTTGCTTATTAGTGCAAGACTGAGGAAACTTGTGGATATTTATTTTTTTAATAATTTCACAGTTTCATTTGGCAGATTCATGAAGAAAGAGATCAGGCCCATGTCAATGTTAACATTACGTATGGTGGAATAATATGCAATGGGCATTCAAGTAGATATTAAGCAGGCTGTTATAGTTTGTTAGCTAACACACTGACATCTGTCAGACATTAAGAATGACTAATCACAACCATCTTGGATTTAACCACGTTTTGCCATAATTTCCTTTTAAGAATGTTTAACAACATTCTTTGCACATAATAAATAATAGCTTTTTAAGATTTCTCAAGTTGTTATGGCTTCACAACATTGATTAATCTTTGGGCAATGGCTGCCAGCAAGAAATAAGTACCTAATTTTTTCTTGTCTGCAATTACAGAAATAGCATTTTTCAAGCAATGCCAATTTTATAAAACGTTAAATAATATGCTCTGTTGTGGCAAAAATTCCGTGAATACAAGTCGGTGGGGACTAATACTTCCCATATGCAGTAAACTTCACGAAGCCAAAATTAATTTTAGATTGCTTTAGTAAATTAGCTTATGTCTGGTGATAACTTTCATGCTGTAAGCGGAATGTTGACAAAAATTATTAATTTGGTCTTCAGACAACATTGCAGTTAGTATGTAAATAATATGTAGCATAGTATAAAGAGGCAAATAATATAGTCACAGTGGACATAGACTAGTGAGTTAGAAAAATTATCATATTATTTAGCAGTTTTTAAATAAGTTGTGAACTTGGATGTGCATTAAGTACAGTATTTTGCAGTAGTATAGCACTGCAATAGTAATACTTTTTACATACTGAAAACTTGCTTATGTCTTGTCTTTGTTTCTCTTGAGATACAGTAAGTAACTTTACTGTGACCTATCTGATGCTTGTCTGGAGGTCAGGTTTGCTGTTTTTAACTTTCAAAATTGTCTGAGATTTTGGTATTTTAGGAATAAAAATATGAAAACAAACATAGAGAAGGCTGATTTAAAACAAAAAGTGTAATTAATTTCAAGCAATTTTACTCAACTATGAAAGGTGTAACTTTATTTAGGTCTACAGAGGTAGGTAACTTAAATATGTCTTACCATCCGTTTGTCTGAACAAAAATTCCCAAGACACATACAATTTTTAGTAGTTCTTAGGTGGGCAAGTTCCAAAGACAAATCCTGCATGTTTAAAAACTTGGGTGTCCTTGTATTACATTGCATACAAAGGTTGATTGTGTTGTATTTACTGATTTTGGTCATTGTGAAAACCAAAACTGTTTTTTGAATTGTTGTATGGATTATTATTTGTTGATGCCAAAACCCTTATTAGTACATTAGGTTACTAGCAAAGTAGAAAACTACTAACTTTGCCGTCCAACCAAATCATGCTTCAGATTCAAACCCAGAACCTTACTTCTAGCATAACTTACATGCTTCACTGTCCATAGAGGTTAGTGTACAGGTCATGTGTATAGTTTCTGGATAGCTGAAGTACGGTAACTCTTATGGGGCTAGGCAATCTGTGTGGAAGGAAGCAAGAAAAGAAGACCTTCGAGAAAGATCCACCACTTAAGGTTTTTGTAATCACAGTAACTTTTATCTAAGAATAATTAAAACTTTCGAAAAATGTTTTGGTGCATGAGGGTTTGCAAATTATCAAGCAGTATAATGAAAATATGTCATGCCAAATCAATGCCTTATTTATAGAAGCATTGACACAATTGATATGCTGGTCAATGTTGCTCGTAATGCAGCCTTACTTTTGTGCCTCAGAGAGACAAAACAGCTGGTCACCCCCAGACATGGTCTGCTCAGCAACCAGAAACAGCATTAAGTGGACATAGAGATAGACATAAAGTTTTACATCAGTTGGTTGGCAATTACTTATGAGGATGGTCTCCATGGGCATGGTATCAAGATACTGTCAATTGTTGCGGGTAATCTCTGGCTATCACAACTATTGGCAATAAGGCAACAAAATCCAGCTTGGTTCCCACTGGCATGGAAACCTCGGGGCCCCTACCCATCATAAAGTTTTTGAAGGCATGAATGATTAAATGTCATAACTATTTGTTTTCATGTGTGTGTGTGTGTGTGTGTGTCTATATATATATAGACACACACACACACACACACACACACACACACACACACACACACACACACACACACATATATATATATATATACATATATATAAAAGTACAGTATGACATTTTCTTAGCATTAAACATCTGTTTTTACTGCATTTGGTTACATCCAGAACTTCAATTTTGTGGCGGCTGCTGTGACTGAGTGCATAATGTTAAAAACCAGATTGTGCATAATAGTAAAAGCATTGTAAATATCGTAGCTTGTGTATGCCCAAATATATAATCCATTCATTCACGGTTACTTCAACCTTTTCTGAAGCCCTGCTAATGTTCTACTTCCAGGATATTCCTCCGCATTGTGCAAACTAAGCTTATCAAGTCTGGAGAATTACACCAGAGGGACACCGAACCGCATTCATGCACACTCAGTTGTAATGATATTTTGTATAAGAAATGTTTCTCACTAGACGTTACCAACATACCTATTTTCTCCCTGTCTTTTATTCAAAGTATTTATCAATAAAGCATTAAATAAGATATTAAAACATTTCAATTTAACAGGAAAAAAAAGTAATTTTTATGAACATATGTATAAAATTAACACGTCAGACATGGGGAGAGTTCTCAGAGGTTTGATTAATAAAGCCTGAAGAAACCGTGAATTAACTATAACAATTTGATAATAAAAGTAGTGGTAGGGCCCCCGATGAGTCCTCGCCTCTCCAGGCTGTCTGCCAGCCAGCAACACCCGCTCATCAGGGCAGGTTGGTCACACACTCTCGCGTGTCAAGCGGGAAGGTGATGCTACTCATCGCGCTACTACATCATGCGGGAGGGGCAGTGCGTGTCGGGAGGAGGGCGCCACTCACCTGTCAAGCTCTGCTCTGGTCCACGGCGAGCGGCAGACTGTCCCGTGGTCAGGCCCCGAGCCCCGCTACCTCAGCCCTCCCTCTTCACCCGCCACGCGCCATACTAGCGCCCGCCCGCCGCCCGATGTGACCTTGGCTGCCTTTTCCGCGCCGGAGCCCCCCACCCCCTGCTCAAACGACAGTTATCATATCTGCAAGTGTTGACTCGCCTCGTCGCGCCGCGCCTTGTCCTCGCAGAGGAAAGTTAGGTGCACGTGAGAAATGGGTCGGAAGCGCGAGGGTCACGGGTCATGTCGCGGGGTGCCGTCGAACGTTCGGCGCGGCGTGGCGAGATGTTTAGCCCCCTCAGGGGCGGGGTAATAATAGACTAGTAGGAGGGCTGGGGACTATTGTTTCCTTGGCTCGCGCGGCTGCTGGTTTACGCCTGGCCCAGGTGAGCAGCCTCTCAGCTCGCGCTTGACCTGTCCCCTCGTGACTAACGTCCTGGGCGCGCGAACTACATCGCTGCCAGCCAGAGTTAATAATGGGGCCGCGCCACGGAATACATAACTGAGTGGAGAGTTTTGGGCGGCTCTTAGGCCCTGCTACAATTGCTATGCCCCCTGTCCTCGGATGTCCTCTGTCCCCGATCCTCAGCAGACTGGTCTATTTCAAATTTTTTGTCGTTGGTTTTCCCCGGTCTTCGAGTCTTTCATGGAAGAATAAGAAGAATAATTTACTGGTAAAATACGCACGTAATCTGTAATAGTAAAAAAACACAGTTGTAAACATAAACATCGAAGCGATTGTCGAGTGTGCCAGTACTGAGCGGGACTAATCTTATAAATAATAAATATGCGCCTTGCAGTCACAGCCTAAATTATCCAATAAAAACAGGAATGTCAGAATTTCGAAATCGAGGGAAAATTTATTCCATTTAAAAAACTTAATTTTGGATAAAAATGGAATGCGAATATAAAGAAAATATGTGAAAATAACCGATAAACAAAATAGATAAACACTGTAATAATAATCAAAATCGCCTTTAAATCAACACCTCAAATTTATACCGACCAAATACTCGTGACACTAAACAAACAAGTATAAAACAAAATGGCGCAAAGCATTTACTGCAAACCATTTACTGGGACAAATTGGACATCTATTGTAGCAGCAAACAGTGTGCGAATCTCGTGACCTCAGCGAGGACAGAGGACCGAGGGCAGGGAACATGGCAGTTGTACCAGAGCCCTTAAGAGGCCGGATCACCCCGTATACAGAAATTGTTTGTTTTAGTGTCATAACAGAAGAGTAAGGGTCATTACTGAAAATGTTTCATTATAGAAGCATTACATTTCGTGGTCGTGTATAAATTTTTGTACCTGATTGTTAATAGGTGTTCCCTAGTTGTGATTAAAATGCGAGAACGAATTAATATATACAAGTTTGAATTAAGTTAATAGTTGGGTAAATATGCATTACTAGTGGATGTATTGTGTCTGTAATAATGGGTAAGGTAATTAGCTAAGCTTCTATTGTCACATTTTCCAGGGCCGCGGTGGCTGAGCGACTAGCGCGCTCGCCTCCCACCAAGGCGAACCGGGCTCAATCCCCGGCCGTGTCGCCGGATTTTCGCAAGTGGGAATCGTACCGGACAATGCCTTTAGTCGGCGGGTTTTCTCGGGGATCTACCGTTTCTCCCACCCCTTCATGGTGCCGCTCCATACTCACTTTAATCACCCTCATCGGCTCTCACGACCTCGCTGTTAAGAGCCGCCCAAATCTCTTCATTTACTCACATCAAGTGAGACATCGCCTCTATGCGCAATCCTCTGAATTGGCACAGTGCAGTGTCCTATAGGTTGTTCACGGTAAAGTGAGCACTTTTAAAAGCCCTCTCATTTGGAATAATATTCAATAAATATATGAAATTTTAGACTTAGGCGTTAACTTTCGAGTGCGGTTGACTGTACACACTGTGTTTATTACTTACATGACAATATTTATTTAAAAAGGTACTAGGGCCTCAAAAGTGCTCACTTTACCGTGACCAGCCTATAGTCACACTGGCACCTATGGCACTTCCCGCGGTGACCCTATTATTTTGTTACTGGAAAGCCTGTAAGAACTTCAGTGCAGGGTCCCAGATTAGTTTTATATGTATCTGATGCATGTATTTTGCGATACAGTGCTTTGAAGAATGGGGCGTGGCTGTGTTGGAGACACGGTCGTGTGTTGTGCGTGAATATGTCTACGTTAGCGGGTTAATATTTTATTTGAGAGCATAGTAATCGTATACCCGATCGGTTATCTCAAGCTGTTTTATAGTTTAGTAGCGCATTATATGAATGTCGTGGTGATTATTTTTTATGTTTCCGGCACCAGTTCATTCGATCATATGGGGTTTTATGGGTATCACTGGATTGTTTTTGAGATGCTATTTACAACCGTATACGACTTCTGTATTTCGACTTGGCTTTTTGACGAGTATAGGCCGACATTGTGTTCAGTTCAGTTTCATCATAACCACTCCACACAAATGTTTTTATACGCGCAATCGACTGATCTTGACGAGAGCTGTCGATTAAAACTTAAACGAGTGTCGTAGCTTCTCGTAGTCAAAAGTTATACTACGCGGAAGTTATGAGACGCGGCGAAACGAACTCAAAATGGAGACTCCCCCCTCCGCAGCACCACGTCACTCACGATGCTTCACAGTCCTCACTCAATGTAACATATTCTTTGATCCTCTGGCAATAGAGTGGTGTAATTTAATTTTTAATGTAGACGATAGATTTAGAGCTGCAATGCCAAACTGTATACTCCGATTTTGTTGTCATCGGATTTTATGGATTGCCTCCCACTATGATTGCAAACTTAAAGACGCATTCACGCCAAAAGCCATTTTTAGCAGTTTTGGACTTGTCTGAAATGTTGTTTCTAATGTGCGTGACATTTTGAAAGTACTTGTGTGAAGTGTTGTGTTCCTTTCGCAGAACATCATGTTGGACGCTCATGTAATAGTTTCGGGAGGGGGGAGGGGTGCTCATAAATGGTCGGTAGTGGGAGAGGGGAGAGTAGTGGAGGGAGTATGTGTGTGGAGGGGGGTGGACTGTTTACAGGGGGTGTTTTGTTTAAAAAAAAAAGCGAATACCATCATAAGGCGTATGATTTATTGATTAAAGACACTAAATAAAAACAATGACATTCTTTGTTATTTTACTTTTATCAAGAAATTGACGGAAGGTCACTGGCTTGCTGCTCTCGCACCAACCCCCTTCCTGATCTGGCTCAAATTCACCCAAAACCGGCCACACCACGATTCAACATTGCCAGGTCCCAACATTCGGGACAAACGGCCGTCCCGATTGAACCTCTGAAAATTCGGGACACGAACTCGAAAATCGGGACTGTCCCGAAAAAATCGGGACGTCTGGTCACATTAGACTAGGGTCATTTCTGTGAACGCTAGTAAGAAAAAAAATCACATTATTTCTGGCAGGCAGCCACTAGTAAATAATTAATAAAGACAGTGAAGTTGTAATAATTTGATAAAACTTATGGCAAAAAAAAATCTCAAGAGCCGATGAGGGTGAAACGATGTGGGAGTGGAGCAGTGCTAAGCAGCGACATTGTATGGCACGATTCCCACGTGCGAAAATATGGGAGTCGAACCCGGCTCGTCGTGTTGAGAGGCGAGCACTGCAGCCGCTATGCCGACCGCGGCCCCTAATACGGAAGTGAAACAGCTTCTTTCACCACAAGCTCTAACTGAACGCGCCAGCAAAATGGCATCACTAGTCGACAACATGTTGGAACTACATTCGCCAATCAGCGCCCGCCTCCTGACTTGGCCATTAAATCTACCCGTCCGTCCGTCCGTCAAAACCTTGGCAAGCTTCAATTTTTGACGGAAGGATGACATTACAGCCTCCAAAACTTGCTCGTTTTGTTACCCGTTCATCCCGAGTTATTTAGAAGGCCGTGTAGTGTGTGCAGTGTTTTGTTTTAGCCGTCTTTTATTTTCATGTTTATGTAGCTGTAAAATGAAAATAAGTAATATACCATATATTTTCCCCGAATATTGACTGATAATTAAGTTTACAAACACGAGTTCCTTGTTTTGTAGTGGTAAAAGTAATAAAGTCATGCTTTATATGATGTTTAATTTTTTTTAACATCAATTAATTTTCGTTATATACATGTGCGCATAGTCGGTAGGTACTCTCAAACACAATACCGCCAGAAATGTTCACCTCTTATGGAGAATTTTTTTTTCTATTTGTAAACATTTTTGTTTGGATTAGTTTGCAGCAATCAACTGACGACGGACGTACGAAGACTGGTCGTAAACATACATCAAAGATGAGGTAGACCGCTTATTCGTCTTCTGCGCATGTACCCAACATTGACCTACCCCAATCCTACACAACTGTCAAAGTCACATGGTCAGTACTGATGAACGTGTTTCTTTATATCTTAATTTTTAAATGACAAGTACTATTATATTAATAAAATACGTTTATCAGTTTTAATTTAATCAAACTGCATTGAAGATTGGTTAGAGGAAGTATACAGTCATCTCAAAGCATTTGTTTACATATCAGTTTTCTAACCTAAAATCCAAACCACCCCATTTTCGCTAGACGTGTTGGCAGGTGAGCAGTTCAATGTTGGGACACGGAGATTGGTTGTGCGCAGCCAGCGACATCGGTCTATCTCATCTTTAGTCTGTGGTTGTAAATCGCTCGGCTGGGAGACAGGCGGACGCGACGGGCTATTGTAAACCCTGCTTTAACTTACTTGCCAGCTGGAGGCCCACAGGAGTAGGCTATAACCCTCTCCAGAACCTGGCGTAGCCAATCAGCAAGTCGGTACGCCCGTGTAAAGGCCATTACACAATTGAAAACTTTAACGTTTGACTTTACCATTTGACTTTACGTTTTCTTTGCGATATGTTGTTTCTTATGGAGCTTGGCACAATGGAACTATCAAAGATAAAGTCAAGCACTCTTGACTTTACGATTTCTAAAAGTTGACATTTAAAGTCAAAGTCAAGCAGCCATTTTGCCAAGAATCTAACAGAGATTATGTTTAAAAAGCGTTATTTTACTGTAGGGCGATTTTAATCTCGGTATATTAATCAAACCTCGTCTTAAATAAAATAAATGGCAAACAAATATAATGTGAAGAGAAAATAATGAATTGGCATAAAGTAAACAAATGAGTTTTTTGTTTTGAAATAAACTTTTAATATAAATTTAAAGCCTATATTTAAAAAAAGGTACGTAAAATGCATTCCTGGATAACATCATTATTATTCACACTTTTATGAAGCTCGCAGAACCGATGTTCAACTGCCTAAACACTGACTTCACAATTGTATTGTATATGGTGGTTTCGTCAGAGGAAAGGAAACGTAAAACCAAATGCTCAAGTTTTCTATTGTGTAAGAAACTTAAAAAGAACCAGCACGCCATTTTACATCTGTATACTTAAGACTGAGGAGGAGGGGGAGGAGGATTGTCCACGTGTCTCATGTACGGTTGCATCATCTTCTCCGATCCGAGATCGAATGATCCTAGTTCCGAACCAGGATCCAATTTGATCTTTGTTCCAATGTAAAAGTGTTGCACCAACGAAATTTCATGATTCTGGATCTTTGATTCGTCGATCTTGGTTCCAAAGTGAGATATCGAGATTAAGTATGAGACAAATTTTTCTATTGGTTCGTAATATATGACGCCATGGAAGTAGGCGTATTTTTCACTATAGATAGAACTAGATGTGCGATGTTTTATCTGTTTTAAGTGAATTATTGCTATACGAAATTTACTGAACAATATTCAAGTGCGTGTAATTACTGCGTATAATTTGTTTAAATTCCCAAGAAAACAATCGAACGTAGTTCTGTCTGTTGGCTTATTTTCAAACTACATTTTCGGCGATAGCTGCTGATCTCGGATCGAGATTTCGAACCGCCAATTTCGGTGGTTTGAAATGAACTTCATCTCGACATCCAGCCCAGCTCTGCACTCGAATGGTGAAACAGTTTTCTGTGTCGATCTTAGATCCGATCTCAGATCGAGTTTCGAACCACAGTGGTGCAACCGGGCGTCAGCCAGGCGGTGGCATGATTATCAATCACATCACCGCTTCTAGGGAACCGATGTTCATTGTGGGAACCATAAGAGGTGAGTAAGTTGCTACGGCACGCACTGTAGGTATAGGCTGTTCACGGTAAAGTGAGCACTTTTGAAGGCCTAGTTACTTTTTTCCCATCAGCCATTTTTTATTCTTCCACCACTTTTTAAAATAAATATTGACATGTGAGTAATAAACACAGTGACTATTATTTTTAATGAAAGGCCTTTCAAAAGTGCTCACTTTACCGTTAATAGCCCATAGGTGCAGCTCAACGTCTCGTTGACAGCCAAGTTGTAAAAGACAGAGCAAATTGCAGACAGAATCAGGGACGGGCCACGGACCGCAGTAAGACGCCATTTGCCTGGAGTGAAAACATGGAAAACAAATCAGGATGGGCAGACAGGGATTGGAACACAGATCCTCCCGAATGCGAGCCCCGAAGGTTTACCGCTAAGCCACCTCGCTGGGTTTATGGAGCGCGTAGGGACTGAGGCCATTTGGGCCAAGGGTTTACGTATGGAGGGTATGAATGTGCTCAGTCCAACATCCTGGAAAATGTTTTGTTTGATATTTTACAGTATGTTAGTATGTTCTAATGATTGTTACTTAAAATAATTTACAGACTGCTCTGAATTTACGGTGTACCTAACTTCTTCTACTAGTACTTACTAAAAGTCCCAGAATGTGTTAAAAAAATTAAAATTTCAATAAGAACGTAATAAATTAGATATAAAAATAATATATTTTACGTTCAAACAACGTTCGTATGCGTTCTCTGTATTGCAGGCCCGAACAGGATGTAATGGCCGACACTAAATTAATTGTATTAATGTTTGTGCGAGTGATATACTCGACATACCCACTTAGTATATCAAATGCGCCTGCGCCGTATTAACCACCATGCAAAATTCCCGCGTAGCCGCAGGGAAAGGAACAAGCGCCATACAGTTTTATCTTGTATAGGCTGTTCACGGTAAAGTGAGCACTTTTTAAGGCCTTAATAACAGGCCTTAACCACTGATAAATATATCTTATTGCAGCCTCAGGCTTTAAATTTTGAGTGTGGCGAATGTATTCACTGTGTTTATTGGTCACATTGCAATGTTTATATCAAAAAGCAGCAGGAAGATGGAAATCGGATGAAATGAAAAATTTAGAAGGGCCTTAGAAAGTGTTCACTTTACCGCGAATAGCCTATAGTGGCGAATTAGTAAGCGTGCGACACGTTTGTGTGATAATTTCGAATTTTTCTCAAAGTTATTATCTGAAAATCATCGTATAACTGAGAGCGTTTTAATGATTATTTTTCAATGACGTGTGTGGACAGACTTCGTATGATCAGCCGACCGTCACGTACATTTACGATACGAAAATATGGGTATTTATGCAAGAAATCATTTTGCTAATGTTTTTTATTTTGTGGTCCCAGCGGCTGAATTAGAGCGAGAGTGCGTATGGCATGTGTACGAAATACGACTTTATCGCTACCTGTTACTTGTGTAAACACTCTCTGACTAACAAAGCACTTGTCATGACTCGTTTTAGAAGCATCCATTAATCAGGAGGTTCGGTGCCTGCAGTACTGAGAGGAGTGCCATCGTCTTTACTCTCTATGTCACTACCCGATCGGCGTTTACGAAGACTAACCTGGTAGGGTTAATTAACTGGGTTAACTCGCTCACGTGACGAGGTTAACTCGATCGCTGTCTGGTAACTACGTTATTTACGAACGCTGCAGACAAGTAAAAAATTTTACGATGGCGGTGTATTTCAAAAAGACAAACAGGAACATTTGTTAAGTGTATTGAATTCCGTGCTGGATGACGATGGCTTCAATGCACTCTATTTACGGCTACACGTTCTTCTTGCGACATAACGAACTGATAAACAGTTTTCCCTTGAGTGTAGCATGGTTGGTTCAGAGTTGATCGAGTTGAGTTGAGAGATTTGGGAGGCTCTTAACAGCAAGGTCTTGAAAGATTATGGGGGTGAAAGGAAGTAAGAATGAAGCAGCACCGAAATGCAAGGGCGAGGGAAACGGGATATCCCCGAGACAACACGCCGACCAGCGGCATCGTCCGGCACGATTCCCACTTGCAGAAATCCGGTAGTGGCCCGGATGGGGATTGAGCCCGGTTCGCCTTGGTGGGAGGTGAGCAGTCTATCACAGAGATCCCTAAACTTTTTTGTCCCGTAGACCAAGAGCCGATTTTTCTGTTTTGGGTAGACCCCCTGCCTTCCTAATATTGAATTTTTACAAATTCATCAACTTAAAATGTGTTTTAACATCTGACACAGAGCTACTCACCTTGATAGAGTTTACTGTAGAGTGAAAATTTTTAAAATAAAAAAAACATCTTAAGTTTTATACATTTATTAATTAAAAATGACGCAAAATGCAAATCTAGTAACATTCTTACATAAAATAAATGCACAAAAAATCAATGCTTTTAATCGAAGGGATGATGCTTTGATAGCACATTTCAATATTTGAACTTCAATTCAATCAGGTTTAACCTTAAATCTCTTCAGCCAGTGATTTCCAATCTGATTATTTTATTTGTAAGAATATTGGCAATGCGCCGAAACCCCTTTCCATGAGGTATGAAGATGGAAAAGCTATCAAAAACTTTCTCGCGATAGTCCATAATGCAGCATAAGTAACATGTATGTGTCTCTGAAGCCAGAATTGCTGATATCCCTTTCTAAACTGCACCTTAAGTTCTTCGTTAGTGCTTATTCCGATCAGTTCTGCTTGTAATATGACATCCGTTTCTTCAATGTCACAGTATGGATTGATAAGCCACTGTGGTGTTTCCATAGTCAAAATATCCTCAAACCTATTTTGGAAATCTGTGTGAAGGACATTTAAATGTTGAACGTAGGCTGAAACGTTATCATCCTGGCAGTTTGTCTGAGACAAATTGGGAAACTGGGAAAATTCGCGCTGTCCAATGTTTTGCTTCAATAGTTTAATTCTGGCAAGAAAAGCTGCAATGATGGACTTTGTTTTTATCAAATTTAGACTGTCACCTTGTAACTGCAAGTTAAGGGGAATCAGTCCCCGCCATCTCGGATTTTCGAAATTTTCGTCGTAAATTGCATAACAGATTTTGCATTTTATTTTGGGCTTCGACAAAGCGTAGGGCATTACTGTGACGGCTATCCCTGCACATCGAACGAAAGTCAAAACCGACGGTGCCATATGAAGTTGAAGTTGAGAAAATGTTTGCCGTTTGGGGCGGTTTACCTTCGCGGCGACGGGGATGTGTTTGACGAGCTCCACGCCTCACGTCCGCTGGGCGGGCCCTACTGATCTGCAAATATGGGCGCCGCGGGGCCGTTCCACCCACGAAATCTATGACTGCCTTCCCCTCCCTCGTACGTCACCTTCACCACGTGACGCCAGCCAGTCACGCACCGCCAGGGTGCCCTTCCAGGACTTCAGATATCGACGGAGTGAATATCATTTTGTAATGTTCTAGATGATTTCAAATAAAATATATATACATGTGTCTCGCCCAGATTCGGGGAGACAGCACAGGGTTTTCACTTGGGCAGGAACTGCTGTTCCGTCAACATTTATAAGGAAAAAGGAGGGGGGGGGGCGCCCCTTGCTGCCATTTTAGTTAAGTATGGTTTAAAGCAAAATAATTATACGTAACTTGCAAACAGCTGGAAAGAGATGTAATCTTGTAAAAATGTAGATTTTGGGGGAAGTTTTAAACATAATTATTTTCGGTACCTTTTTTTATACTAAATGTAATCAGTGGGAAAAGCATATTTTTATATAACGTTTATTTATTGTAAAGTTTTGGGGGAAAACTATGTAAATTGTTATATTTTGATATAAAAACCAAGGCATCTAATAATCCTCAAACCTTTTCACTGGAACCAACCAAAATCGCCTTTTTTTTGACATCATTGGGGGGCTCTCAGCTGTTTTCCAACTTAAAATACCTACATTCAGGAAGCAGTTGAGACAAGGACCTCGTCCTGTATGTGTTGGCAAACACCGTCACATTACATTCCACAGGTTCTAAAACATGTATTGCCTGACTATTGTTGCCAGGTATTCTTTTCTTGCCTTCAAACACCAGTGAAAAAATAATAAATTATATAAAAATGTAATATGTTGATTAAGCTTAAGGAGCTATTATTTATGTCATGTCGTGCGAAAAATTACATTAAATTGTCTTAAATGGTACTTATGACAATAATAGTGAAAATCTAAGATGGCGGGGACTGATCCACCTTAACCTCATTAAATTTAGTAAACAAATATGTTAAATAAGCAATGTCTGGTTTCTAATTGATTAAATTTCCCTTTAAAATGTGATCTTTAGCAGTCAAAAACTCTAAAACAGTTTAAAAAATGAAAAAAATCTTGTCAAACACAAGCCTTTTTACAGTCCGCGTACTTCAGTGTAAAGGAGTAATCGATAAAAGTTCTCGTCATTTTCTTCACATAACTGCGCAGATAACCCAGAGTTCAATGCTTTGCTCCGAATTTTTTTTACTGCGTTTATGACGAATTGAAGAGATTGATGCGATCTGCCACTCGAGATTTTTAGCAACTAAATGTTGTCGATGGATGGCGCAGTGAATCGCAAACACCCCGAGTACATTTTGTTTTAAATTGCTTATAAAATCACGATAGCGCCCAAACATGGAAGGTGCTCCATCATCTGCTGCTGATATTATATTTGTTAAAGTGATCGCTTTTTCCATGAAATAATCTCTCAAAAAATTAAATATTGATTCGCCTTTAGTGTTTGTTATCAAAGTTCTCGCGAAGAGCTGTTCTTCAAGAATTTCTTGGCCCATAACAAAACGAACATATGCCATTAATAGTGCTTCATTACCAGGTAAAGTTGACTCGTCGAGTTGTATGGAGAAATGGGTCGTCTGCAGATAATAACACAAGAAGCTTTCAACATCATAACTCATTTCATCAATACGTCTTTGAACTGTGTTGTTGCTGAAATGAATTATTTTGAGTATATCATATGCAGGTTTGAGTAGAACAGTTTTGAAAACCTCTTCAATGGCTGGCAAAATTAGCTGTTCCCCGATAGTATGCGGCTTTCCTGATTTTGCAATGAGTAGCGAGATATTGTAAGACTGCCGCAAACCATCATTGTCTCTTTTTGACGTCGAAGCGAACATACTGTCCACCGTGGGTCTCTTCTGAAATTTTTCTTTCAGTGTTTGAAAGTATTTCAAATCTTTACCTGTTTTATCAGAGTGACTCCATCTCAGATGATCCACCAGCTTGGATGGTTTCATAGCGTCATTGCTTAAAACCTTGTTGCGTAAAAGGCACATGGGCAGGTGTTTGTCTGACAATGATGGAATGAAGCCAAACTTCAAAAAATCAACACTGTAATGCCTATATTTCTTTTCAGATTCGGCCATGTTTAGTAGCAGTTATCTGTGGACAAAAATTAAGTCCTGAAGGACGTCTTTACGCAATCGGAGGAACTACAAAAATAAAATTTTATAAAAAACAATAATTTACTTACTTTTCTTCGGCACTCCCAAACAAGATGACACTGATTCACTTCACTAACTACCCATTTCTATTTTGAAAATATTTGCTTAGCACTTTTCTTCTCAAAATTCAGAAAACAAATGAACTGTGTTTGTCTCTGACATTTGTATTTATAATTTACGAATTAAACAAGCCCGTGCAAGCACAATGGGTACAAGTCTGCGCCGTCCTTGCAAAGCTCTGGTCAAGTCTGGGCAAGCGTATGCGCACAACGTGCAGGGATGTTAGATGGCAACTCCGAAATTCTGGTACTGACTTTACAAAAAACTGGTACGCCGTGCAACTTCACACAACAAAAATAGCCAAGCCATTATTATATGTATTCTGGTTACCGTTATAGATTATTTCGCAACGCCGTTTTTAAAACAAAACACGCAACATCCTAAAAGTATGCAAAAAAATCTGAACAAATAAAGCACACAGGTTATTTACATTTTAAAAAAATCTTCTTTCTGCATTCAACAAAAATTCGAAACAACCTGCATGAGACGAAACGGGATACTGAATGCGCAGATTCATACTCAGAAATTGATATTAGTTGTGCGTTGTCCCCAGATACTTTTTTTTTGCGAAGTAAAGTACTGGAGCCTGTTTCATAAAATACTTATAATACAGGGCAGGTGTTACAGGAGTTTCAAAATAAAAATTAGAACCCTGTAACAGTCTGTTTCAAAAATATTATTTTACACTCCTAAAACTACTTGTAAAATAGCGTCTACAGGAAAACGTGTTTGGTGAGTTCATGATCCCGAATGCGTGACGAGGTTGTGTGTATGCTCATCCGTTCATTCGTATAGTGGTAACTTGCTAATAGTTTCTTCCGACTCAACATATGTAAAAGGGAAGAAAAAATATAAAGAACATAAACTTGTTATGTTTTATTTTGGAGAATAAAGCAAACTTATTTGAGCAATTTGGTCCAAATATAACCAAAGAGACGCGCAAAATAGCTTGGAGCGAGGTATGAGATTATGCAGTATTCATAGGACTGATCTCCAGCAATACGGGGGAATCTAGTGGCCCACATAAAAAGCTAGACGAAATCGACCAGCTTATCATACAAATCCTTGGCAAATACTAACAAAAGTGTGATCAATTAACAATCCATCATAAATCTTAGTTTGTTGCTGAGCTTTAATTTTATGAATACTTGTTAACTAAATGCAAATAAAATCAAATAAGAGCAAAAATTAGTCTTGCTCAGTTTTTACTTCTTATTCGAAACAAACATAGTAAAAACTTGTTTTGTGGATTTTACGCTTTACAACCACCATAGTTACATATTTATCTTCCTTGTTTCGTGTTTTCCAACACGCAGTTTACACATGACAAAGTTAATGAATTATTTATTTTTCCACAGAACAAAAAAAAAAAAAAAAAACGTGTAATTGTCAAGGCAGTGTATATAACGAAACAGCAAGAACTTATAAAGGGAAAAAAAAAAAAAACTTGAATTGGAAGTCCGACGACTGGAAATAGAAGTTTGGGACCGAGAAAATTCTCTTGGAATCAAACATCCGCATTTAACCAACCATATTGAATATTGAAACCAACTACTTCCGACGAAAGTATTAAACAAGTGTTTTATGTAGATGAAGGCTTCACCATAAACAACAATGGGCAAAGCATTGTAAATAACAACACAGAGGGGAGTACCAAGGAACCCTATTGATATGTATTCATGTCTACTTAAATTTTACTAATAATTTTAGTTCATAAAAGGTTTTTTTTTATAAAAATTTAGTTTCTAGCAATTTGTTGTACAGCATTTACAATGGTAATACGTTAAGCAGGTTGCAAAGACAGGGAACAAGAAATATATTTACCTTATAACATAAACAAAAAAAAAAAAGCATTTGTATGTATTAAAATATTGAATAAGAACGTTTTCTTATTTTTCATAGTGTCTGTAAAAATAGTTAAATTCTTCTTACCCTAGCACATCATTACCATCATCAGAAACATCGTTTGGCTGTCCTTCGGCACAATTTACCACGTTTTCTAGAACTACCATTTCATTTTCCACTTCCAAGCCTTCATTTCCAAACTTTGACAAGTTGCAAAATGTTACACAACTTTGCACGCAAAAACAGGCAGTAGTCTAAGGTAATTAAGGCAGGGGAATTTCTCCTTCAGAATGCCTATTGCACATTCTATGACACGGCGTGTTTTCTTATGTACCCTTGCAAATCTGCGCTGTTCTGGTCTGTTATCATTTTGCACAACTGGTGGAATTAACCATGATTTTAAGGGATATATCGAGTCCCCCAAAATTACACTTCCGGGAAACAGCCTCCACCCTCCTTCCATCCGATGGAATAAGCCACTGTGCACCCGTGCATCACTAGCACTTCCTGGCCAGTCAGTATACACATTAAAAAATTGTAAGTTTGCACCACTGACAAGCATGGCATTGATGGAATGATTTCCATGGCAGCCAACAAATGCTGGTTCAAAGTAATGTGGGGCATCCATTTTAATTAGGGTACCATCAACTGCTCTACAGACAAGTGGCATGCCTGCAAGTTTAGTGAAGTCATTGACTACAGCCCCTACATCATCACGCCAACAAACAAGCTCTTCTACCACTGTTGATTCCACTGCATTCACAACTTTGTGAACTACTCTACTGGCAGTAAGTAGCCTTTGAAACACCATGCATGTCTCTTATACTGTGGTATTGTGCCTCAGTTCCTAACCAATGCAGTGCTATTTGTAACTGTTGGTGAGGGATTAGTGCTTGGTTTCTGTGTGTTAGATGTTCCAGATGAGCATCAATTCGTTTCACAATGAACGAAAATTGTTGGAAATTTAGCCTAAACCGTTCGTTGAATTCATAGGTTTCTTGGACAATAATATACGAAATTCTGTTTCTGAAATACCTAGGTCTCCTTATAATAATCACTTCTTCATCACTGGAACTTTATTCTTCGTCCATTTTGTCTACTTCAAATTTAACTATAATAAACTAGTTTCACTCTTGTTTACAATTCAATTAACACTTGTAATAATTTTAGGGTGGTCTCAATACTGATAAAATTTTCACTACTATACTTGTATTGTAATACAGGCTCCTGCTCTTTATGAAACAGTTTTGTGATAAACACCTGTATTATTTACCTGTAATACAGGCACAATGCCTGTAAATGATTTTATACTATATGTTTTTATGAATAAACTCCTTGTAGAATCTTGCCAATGTTTCAGGTAAATCACTTCTAATAAAGGACTTATAAGTTTTATGAAACAGGCCCCGACTCAAAATACTTTCGTGGTGCTTTTCTTACAAGTGATCGCAAATGCTGAAATCTTGGCATTGTCGCGTACCAAGATGAAAGTGTCTTGGTACATGGTAGGACACCCTGAAAACTGGTATGTATACAAAGAAACTGGTACGTCTAACACCCATGGCAACGTGTAGCTACTGGTATCAAATGTGCATGTTTTTACAAGATACAAGTATTGCGACCACAAAGCAAATAGCCTACTTACACAATTTTATGAAATATACTTAATTAATATATAATTAGATAGTTTATATGTCTATTATAAGAAAGTATTATGTAAGTACATGGGTACTATTTGTGTTAGATGGATTATTATATTTACGGAAAGCCACAATTTTGGTGACAGCCTGCCTAAATAGAATCTACTCTCGTGGACCCCATTTACATCTCATGCACCCCCAATTTTGTTTTTTTTTTTCGCTGACATGGACCCCTTGCAGGTCGTATTCGACCCCTGGGGGTCGATGTAGTCCACTTTGGGAATCACTGCTCTAACCGCTCAGCCACCGCGGCTCCAGTTGTTCGAGTAAAGGATCGAGTTAACTTAAAAGTGTTATCGGACGTGGGTTAACATTGATAGATCACGTTTCCAAACGGACAGTTAAACTAGTTGGTTTATATAAGCGCCCTATGACGTACAAAACAATTTTTTTTTTTTAACGCGTAGAGGCGCCCTTTCGTTATAGCAGACGAACATTGAGATCGCTGATGGTTAGCCCGTGTTCGTCAGCAGTGAGGGAATAGCCTGCAATGATCAGTAGGTGTGTGTGTCTATATATATATACATTTTTGTCTTGAATTAAAACATTACGTAGGCCCATAAAATAATCATCAATAACTGTTCGACTGAAGATAATAAATTTCTATAACAATATAAATTGTGTTTTTAGTTTATTTTTTATTTATTTTGTTCGAAATTTCAATGAGAACTATTTTGTATTTAACGAGCCTGCCATATGCACATTTAATATATCTCTGAGAAGCTACGACGACTTGAAACGCTCGCCAATATCTTGTTTAACTGAGAGAGCATAGCCTCTGCAGCTCCAGTGAACTCAGAGCTTTCAGTAATCACTATAACCTCACGCAGGGTGCTACCTATGGCGCGAGGAAAGAGTGTCAGGGATCATTATTGCGCTCGTCAGCAGTATCGGAACAGTAGGTGGCATCACTGGAATAATTAGGCAATGGAATCTACGAGTGAGCGAGAATAGGCGGGTCCCGTGAGGCCATCTACCTGAAGCCTCTTGCTTGTAGTCCATTCATGGCGGTGGTGTGTAGTGGGGGGTTTTTTTTTTTTTACAGTGTAAGCAATTTCTACTAATAAACGCAACTTCCAACTTTGCTTACCCTCCACATGTACTTACCGTTTTATAATAGTTAACATTAGTTATAAAAACAGAAACGAAATGAATGTAATAGGAATTAAACTTAACATTATCTAGAGAGCATATTACAAATTATAAGAAAACTCCCGTTTTCGCAAAACATTTTCATCCACTTTCCAAAGTAAAATGTAGCACTGGAGGACGCAAACAGAACGACTGCTTACCCTGCCGAAGGAACGTGGTTGGTGATGGAGGAGCTCGAGCATGTGGCGTGTTGTTGCTTGCGAGTTCGATTCATCGCTAGTCGCTCCCGTTTGTGGAAACAAGTACCAGATAGTAGCACTATGCGTGTACAGTACGGGAGTTACGAAAATTCTGTTTCTCGAATCGGAAATGGGAATCTCAAAATTAAATGTGTTTAAAGTTAAGGCGAAAACAGTAAAGGGTCAAACATTTCCAATATGCATTGCTTACCTTGTGTCTATGGATTAAACGCTACTGGTTCATGGTCACTTCCAACTTTCCTGAAGCCCTACTAAAGTTTTACTTCTAGGATATTCTTTCGCCCCATGCAAACAAAGCGTAACCTAGTCTAGAAAATTACACCAAAGGGACAACGTACCGCATTAGTGTGCACTCAGTGTAACAATATTTTGCATGAGAACTATTTTTTACTAGGCATTATAAACAAATATTTTCTCTCTGTTTCATACGTAATAATTAGGCCTGCGATGAAAAAAACTTTTTTGACGATGTTACGTCTTTTATGTGTATTTGGTGTGCTGAATTAGGCCATGGTACTCAAATTATCATATCACACAATGTTTTCCCACAAAATGAGGCTATGTAACTGAATAATGTAAGCTGCACATTTATCATCATTAAGGAACTTCTTTACTTTATGTATTCTTATTTTTGGGGAAAAAGAGTCTCAAATACATGGCATTACCAGGTCCATTGTGACGTAAATATGATGAGCTACTCTCACTATAACAATCTGAGCACCGCGCACAAGCCAAACCTGTTCCTTCATGTCCAAGAAAAAAACGGACGATAAGGCTATTGAATAAAATTAATCTATAAATATAAGCATTTTAGAAATAAAATATTGATTTACGAATATGTTTTGTTCAGTAATATACCCCTGAATAACTTGGTAACAACAGTAAATAGGCTTACAATACAAAGACGTATTGCAAAAAATTGGTACGTGATAGTGGAAAACTGAAGTCAGTTTTAACAAGCCGAAAGACTAACATGTGCGTGCCGTCTGTTTGGCTCTTTGAAAAATTACCTAGATGCGTTTCCGAAGATTGGTGAAGAATTGTACGTGTCTCTTTAAAGGAATTAATTAAAGTTAAAGGGAAGTCGTGCGCAAGACCACAGTAATTTTTACTGGTGTGATCATTGCTTCACTTCACACTTAGATGAACAAAGGCCAAACGGAACACACATTGTTATCTTCTGATACAGTTTACTGTTTTGGGGAAAACAGAGATAATTTGCTTCATCCGTTATAAACTTGTGGCGATTAGAATTTGCTTGCTGCTGTGGATCCCATCTGATGTACCGAGTTAAAAGAACGTTCGTAATAAACACCGTTTTACACTTCACAAAAGCCATCGTTTCGGCATAAAAACTATTTATTATGATGTTCTAGACAAAATGAAAGAGTGGATGTTTCATATATTTGTCAGTCTTCTTTAACGTACATTCTCCCTCCATTTCCAGACAATCCATAAGTTACTGCTTGCTAACGTTACGATAAATTTCACGCTCGCTTTACATTGTTTGTACCATAACGTCAACATTTACCAAGACAAAATAAGTTAAATATAGTACAGAACATTGTTAGTCCATTCAAATTAGAACGAAAAAAAACTGTGTTACCTCGAACCAATTCCCATCAAACTGAAATTTGGTACAGATGCAGTAAATACCTTTCCAATCAAACTGCCAGAAATCTTCATGAATCCGAGGAGAAATTTCGCCGCCATTTTGAAAAATAGTGGGCGAAATGTGTTTTGTAACATGTTTCTACATTTTTTCTGGCTTGCATTCCTTCTTACCACAAAGATGCTAATAAACGAAATTAAAGGGCGTAAAATGTATGAAAAATGAGTGCTCAACAGTAGTAGGATTATGATGAGTCTGGCGCATCGGCATCTGGCGTAGGATGGCAGGATTCGGCCGACACCATGTTGTTACGTCACCCGTCCGGCATATTTTTTTCCCCTTTTTACTCCCAAAATTTCTCTTTTTCCCCTCAAAATCGATAAAAATACTCTAAAAATTTCCCATTTTCCTTAAAAATAAAATTCCTGTTTTATCCCTCAAAAATGGCAGACGCCCCCAAAATTGGTATGTCCTTCATGTGCACAAATAAGCTCCGGAAATCCAATTTGAGCCCAATTAAGTAATTTGAGGGGCTTCCTTAGGACCTACAGAGCAGTGGTGACCATATTGGTTTTATATTCGTAGGGTATGCCAAATCGATACAATGGATCCAGGATCGGAGTCAAACCTAACCATCAGCTAGCTTGTTTCTGTCAGCCATATTGTCCGCCATCTTGGATCCATATGACCTTAACCTTTGACCTTGATCTCTGACCCCGAAATCCCGAAAAATTAAAAAGCTGCCATACAATTAATTATTAACATGATTAAAAAATTACTAAAACTTTATTATTAAAATTATAAAAAGATTCAGTTATTAAAAACTATTAAAGAATTATTAAAATTGATTAAAAATACTTCAATTTCCCGAGGTTACCCTTACCTCTACTCAACTAACAAATTAGTCGGCAGGCCTCCACCCCCTCTTGGTAGACGACTACCATCTGGTTAGACATCACCTGTCCACCATAATTGAAGTCAGTGCCTATTAAAATTTAACTTTGACCTTTGAACCTTGACCCTTGATTCATAACCTTGACCCCACACCATTAATAATCTTGAAAACAAAATTCGAGAAAAATACATAAAAGTCAACAAGCATATTACATTACAGACTTCTGCCACCATATTAGATGCAGGTGACTTTGACATTGTATGTTTATTTGACTAAACCAGACCCATCATACTAATGTCGACCACATGCACGAGTATGTTATAATCATGGTATAGATCAGCATTTATATAGGCTTAATTGCCATTAATTAAAATTTCCATACTGCCAGGCTCTGGAGACTTGGGATGTACGAGGGCAGCTAGGACGATATTATTCGCGCTTTTCTCAGACACCAATCCACACACCAATCCACACCCCAGTACACACACCAATCCACATCAATCCACATACCAATCCACGCCAATCTACACCAAGCCACACTCCAATCAATCCCAATTCTTCGATTAATCTTTAGCAATCCATGGGCTTGTCTGCCTTTATCCATACCTATAAGAAAAAATGATTCACCTACTGTCTCCAAAATTTGTACTTGCCGCCAGAATTAATGTTTGTGTATGCAATCAGCTATCTGTGCATTTTTATACTGCATTCTTTATTATCATTCTATTTACAGAGCGTAGCATTTATAAGCGAATGTTCATAACACCACTTTAAAGTTGTGAGGGGCAAAAGGATACGAGGATACGACACACAAAAAATAACAGAAAAAAAAACAATTATTTAATAATAATTTATTATTACTTTGTAATTACAATTTCAGAAGAAAGCAGTTCATCGCAGCATCTGATATAACCCCGATTCTTAAGTTCTCTAATGATCGATACTACCTCTTTGATGCTCGAGTAATCCCCACGTTTTCGAAGCTCAATGAAATATCCAAGCCAGTTTACAAGTTTATTCGCGTCTTCGGTAAACATATCGTCAGTATACTCGGCGTATTCTGCCTTCTTCGCATCACTTGTTGAAGGAAACTCGTTGTAGAGATGTGTGGGACCGTCGAAGAACTAATCATCGTCTTCAACACTATCACCGTCGTCGTAGTCGTCATCATCAATGCTGTCTTCATGATCGTCTTCACTTCCTGCTTCATCATAAATATCAGGTTTACTTTTCTTTGTAGCAGGAGTTCTATGCTCATCAGTATTTAGAGCTGATGATCTTTTATTTTGAAGTTCGTCGACTTCACGCGAACACCTTGCAAGTGTACATTCCGCACAAACCGACACTCATTCCGTCTATAGCATTAACTGTGGCCTTATAATCGTCTGTGGAAACGGTACCCATCAGCGTAGCAGGAGGTATTGATGGCATCACTTGCGGGCTCCCAGTAGACGAACCCTTGCAGAGCTGATTATCTTCCTTTATTGTATCATCTCCCAAAAGCTGCATGTGACCATTCTTGTAATGCTTCATCGCGTGAAAAGGTCTCTTCGTCCAGGCCGTTCTCTCATGTCGTCAAGCATTTTGACCATAGGTGAACACTCGATCTCAGAGTCGACACTGGAGACAACCAGTTAGCGATAATGCAGATCGTGGCTCAATGTTAGTTGAGGCCAAAGGCAGACCTTGGTTTTCTAAATCCATGTTTGTGGTATAGCGAGAGAGCGCTTCCATATCGATGTTTACCTGACGGTGTCAGAACATTAACTGCCATTTTTTATATTTAAATGCGGTTCTTTTAGCAGTAAAGAATCTAGCTTGTGCCCACGAAAGAATTTCCTCATAAAATTTATATGTAAAATGTGAGCACTCTGAGAAAACCCAGATACTCGTTCGCCCAAGAAGAAAACACTCATGTATACTATTTAAATAAACATTCCTATTTTATATATAAATTAATTTTATGTTCCCATATTTACATACCCATACATAATTATGTGTAATATACATTTAAAACAATTTTATATTTACAAATTTATATACCTATACATAATTATGTATAAATTGGATATACTCCATTGCAGTGGGTCTCGTAGAAAACCATACCTCTGCGTGGTTTTCTGTACGCATTATTCTGGTTTTCTATGAGATACACTGTGGTTTTCTATGAGATACACTGCAGTGGAATACACCAAAAAATTGTATCGTTTGATATGTTATCCCCATTGCAGGAATCTCTCAAAGAACTATCATAGGCAAAGTGATTAACAACAACTATAACTTTCGAAGTCATGGATGTTAATCACTTGTACAGAATATTTATCCAGAAGGAACTATGTAATTGTATAACGCGACAGTCAGAAACTATATACTATACGATGCAGAGGTGCATTTGTGCTTATATTGTGAAACATGAACTAAGAAAACTAAAACTCCTGATGGTGAATCATGTCGACAGTTTACTCTTACTATGGAGATAAAACATGATTAAGAAAATTATTTGTGTTTTTACTACAAGAAAACAATTTATGAATGTGTAAAGCTGGTTGACATGAAAACGGCTGTCTTGAGAATAATAAGCATGTTGTTAGTATGATTGGACTGAGTCCATTGCCGACCACACTCCAATCATACCAACACAATAACATGAACTCACCATTGCCATTTAACTTCAAAGATAAAACACAAAAAAACCGAAAAACACAAATATCAGTTTGGATGGCAAGACAATCCGATAAAGCACCATGCATAATCTAAACGCAATACATTCACCAGCGGACCAGCGATGAAGGCAACTTCAGTTCAACAAATGCCTTGAGTGATTTTACTTAAAGACATCTGTGCAAGTGATGCGACAAGATATTTGCATGTGTTAAGGTACGGAAAAAACCAGTGGCAAGAGGAGCCCCATCCAAATGATTTATCGATGATGGAAGTGACAATAACGGTTTGCACGTATACATATATTGTTCAAGTAGAATTTTGAAACTCGGTAAATTGCTTCTCCGTTGGCCACTGTGGACGACAAATACGGCAACATAAAACAAGGTAGGCACCAGCTTTGAATTTAACAATATAAAATATTAAAACTGCTCGAAATCAGTAAATTTGCCTGTATATTTGTTGAAACTACTCTACTTGAATCAGTAAAATTGTGCTGATCATTTAAGTTGCTGGTATTCACTGATTATACAGTGATTCCTAGCGAACTGCACTGCACTATGGCCTGGCCCGGCAGTGGAACCACAGTGCATTACACTGCCGGGCCAGTTGATAACAGCTCATCAACTGAAGATTCAGTAAAATAATTCTACTGATTGAAATCACTGATTCAGCTTTAGAGAGTATAGTCATGCTTTTAAGCTTCTGAAAAGTATTTATGACAAATGAAATAAATATGTCGCCAGCCCATACACCGAATGTGAAATCGTGGCCATCGTACTGCGCAACTTCATGTCGTAGGCATAGTTGGGCGTCATTCGAAGAACATTGGGCTTAGGTGCGCGAAACTTGGAACATATACGTCCAGCGAAAGCCTGCATGTGGCGATAATGGACACTTAGATCTAGATAATTTCAGAAGCATACTTGGCTACCATTTGCGAATCATTGGGGATAGAGTGGTCAAATTAAGATCCCATACGATCCTTCACACACTGATCAAGCAGATGTGTGGCATTATACTGCAAGTCATCTTATGAGAACAGTTGATCACCAAATTCCTCCTTCACATTCTCAATTTATGACAAAGAATTGCTCTCGTGTTCGTGAATCAAATACTACCTACCACTTTATCACGTGATCAAACACCTCAATCTAACTACTATACGAGTTAAAGCCGAATATTATGGTTTTTTTCCTTGAAGGAATCTGCATTTAGAAGTCTTTTGAAAACATACATTGTACCGAATTTGTCAAGTTCGTCGACAGTTATTTACTCACTTCGATTCTGTATTAAAAAAAAACAAGACTCCAAACAAATACTACTTGCAGTAATTCTATATATTATTTGGCGTGTACTTATGCATACCATATCCATAAATGAATTAAAACATAGTAAATTATGTTTAGAGATGTGCAATATTGGTTTCTGTGCTATCGTAGCTGTAATATACAGAGTGGGTAAGTATTAATTGTATATAAGGGGCTCTATCATTATGACTATCACATGCTGTTATAATGCTTATATCCTGGTATTTATGCTCGATTTTTTTGCTAGTATCTCTCAAAATTATACTTCTTATGACAAAAACCTGTAAAATTTTCTCTCTTATCTCTTTTAGGAAACTCCCATAACACCCTCAATTTTACATGCTTCAATAGTAAAAAAAAATACACACACATATATATATATAATTGGATTTTAACCAGGAAGGTTGTCCATGTTGTTGGCCACTCATTCGTTTGTTGTCTCTCTACATGACCATGGCTAAATGAAACACTACATTGCGAACTCTTATAGCTACAGACATCTTCTATATGCTTAACTTTTCGCCATTTCTGTAAACTAAGTTATTTCTCACATTTCTGCAGGTTAGTTTCAGTATAATTTGATTTCATTGCGAAATAGTTTCTTTCTACCTATGGGATAAAGTGAATCCTGAGGGCGCTACACATCTTTGAAGTTGGGCCTGAAACATCAATTCATTGCAAATATTGGAGAAAATATTTAAGATGGATCACTGTCTGCATAATGGCTAACTGAACAAAGATCTACAACCACCACGACTCCTGTATCTGTCATCAAATTATTTAATGAAACTAATCACAATTGCAACCCTTATTTCGAACTATGTAACTTAACCTCCATGACGTGGTAGCATATTTGGGTATAAATGACTGTGCCGAAAATAAAAGACACAAGGAGTTAATTGGCGATCAATAAGGCAACAGTCCAAGTTCACAACTTTCATAACAATTAAAGCAGCTAGAGCTAGAGCCAATAATTCTCTTTCTCTCAACCAACAATTGGGGTAAATTATTCTTACTACACAATTTAATAAAACAGTGGCCAATAAAATATTTGTGTAATTACTTCATATTCATCCAACACTCATAAAAGATAATTCCAAACATCGTGGCTTGGCACTATTAATGAAACGGTACAAAGTTCTTATTACTTTTAGAAAAGGCTAACAAACAGCTCGTACACAATTGAGCTTCCTAAAAAAAAACTAAGCAATCACAAATTGTGATAAAAATAATCTCTCCAATGGGTACATTTACATTCAAGAAAAATACCAGCCTGAACAAATACAAACCTCGTATCAGGTCGCAAAGTGAATCGTTAGGAAATTTTTAGGAGAAAATTTAATAAGACTTTCAGATAAAAAATATTTCCCAATACGTGGAAAATGACAAGTAACCAATGCGAATTACGCCTTGACATAACAAACGAGGCTGACATCGGCGAGCGAGTCCCACTTGACCCACACATTCATGTCGACGAAGGATCGTAGCACTGCACATCGTAGATTTGGACACTAACTTTATTTTACTTGCTTGTGAAAATAATATACCACGGCCTGAATGGAACGTTCAAATACAACCGAAGCGACTGCACAGTGAACCTTCTAAAAAGGCATTACTTAGTGACCAGAGGAAAAATTACGTGGCTTCTCTAAGCCTCTACAAATATATATATATATATATATATATATATATATATATATATATATATATATATATATATATATATATATATATATATATATATATATATAATATATAATTTATTGGTCATAGCTAGGATGAAAAAACTCCAAAATTACCCAAAACTTTGGATAGTACCTAAAAACTCCAGGTCGGCAGTAGCGGGCGACAAAACATGCCCTTTCGTAGTCGTTATATACGGAACTAGAATTTGCCGTACCACTTAGCAAACAACTGTTGAAACCAAGAAAATCAATTATATATTGATTAATCGCTATTCTGAAATAGAAATCCAGACTCAAGTGGAAATGCAGTGCCACACAACATGGGCAAATGAACCACAATTTCTTGCCATCAGCTCTGTTGACTCGCCATCTGGAAACCCCTCGGCCGACATGTCGTAATTACAGTTGTCGATGGAGTAGCAAGACCACTTTTATCAGGTGGAGACGCGGAGCAGAAGGAGAGTTTTTTTTCTAACCTACCCTATAACTAAGAAACTATAACTAAGAAGAGGCTGGGAACAACCGGCATAGGCTCCGTAAAAACCCAGTCGACAGAAAATAATTCAAAATCATTACATGCAATATTAGAAAATGCTACAGGAAACAGATGGGTATGGAGCATGTTCTTTACAAGTGGGAAGATAAATTTTAGTAGAGAGGGGGCCGGATCTTAAGAAGGAGAGGGAGAATAAACGGGTGTATATAAACCTGGTTCGAGAGGGAAAAATAGGGGGGGAGGCAGGAGGGGCAATTAAATAATAGCTGGGAAGGGGGACGAGGTAGCCGATGAGCTAGCCGCATAGTCAGTAAAAATGCGCTCGTGGTAGATCAGCGACAGACCAACTGTCGCATGACGGATTATTAATCCATGAGTAACAATGAACGAAAAAGGTCGCCTTGTGTAAATACCCTACGCCTCACCGTTTTCGAGTAATTCATGTTTTAATTCAAAAATAATACTTACCACTAGCTTGCAGGTGGGCAACATGCGCAACTCCCAATAAAACACTGTTGCGGCTATCAAATAGAGGGGAAGATCCCGGAGAGATGTATACAACAGTGGCACTGTAATACATTAGTACTTCAGCTTTAACTGCAGGAATGTGTATCGTCCTTAGAATCTACTGTAGATCATAGATCGTATGTATGTTAGCAACTTTTTTTTTTTCGTGATTAACTTGCAGCCCGAAGGTTTTTGCCGGTTGAATTTAGATGAACCCTGTGTACAGTATGTAGTGCGTTCTACTGAGTTACGCGAGAGGCAATGCACTACGAACCAGAGGACCGAGTTCAACTCACTGACTCTGTAGGTTTGCTTAGAGATCCACCTACAGATTTAAGGCCAAGGTGGTTAAGACATTCAAATTTGGTGGGGTTTCTTTTAATCTTTTCTGACAGATTGAAGTTTTTTTTGTGTTAATTACCTAGTCAAATATCTTCAACTGACGGCAACACTTTGTTCTCTATCACGTTCATTTAGCATTTGTTACATATGTTCATTTATTTGTAGAAAGCAAAGCTTTGTCAAAACTGCCAACAACTTTGTAGCACACACATTTTCACGTGTCTATGAATGTATAACTGTTTTATGTATTATTTCTCACACTTGTCATTTAACATTTTCATGTATGCAAATTTTCATGATTTTAATATGTTTATATTATTTATTATTTTTCTGAATGGTGGGATTTTTAACTTTAGATGTATCGATGGTAATATTTAATGTTAAAATGGTTTAGTTAGCTAGATTTTTATTTTTGAATTTATATTAATTAAAATTTATTTTATTTTTGGTCTCACTATTGTTAACGTTTCAGGGTTTATTTATCTAGACCCTATTACCTCCGTTTCGAGACCGTACACTTTGTAAATGGGTACAGTTATTTTTGAAATGATCACTATCTAACTGCAGTTGAGTTTCTTTGTTAATTCTCTAGTTCATATTGCCATCCAGGGTACTCAACATTTATTTATTTCAGCATTAGAAAAAAGTGAAATACTGGTGAAATAAAATTGCAATAAAATCCTTAATGCTGAAATTAAAGGCAGTGAGTTACGTTTTTGTACACGTAGATGCTTCACCCTGTTACTCCCTTTTCAATGGCAATGATATTTATTTTCCTTTAAAGTGAGTAGAATAAAGTGGTTATTTCAGCTCACACATACAAAGCGTATATGCACCAGCAAAGACGACATAATGTTGGTATTGTTCCTGAGTGCTTGCAGTATCCAGCCTGCGGAGGACCGGGCCATAGTTACCACACAGGTTAGTACTATATGATCGTTTTCAAGTGTTCACCTGTTCCAGAAATTACGTACATTTTTTAAAGACCCCTCAAACAACTGAATGAAACGTAATGTGGATAAATGTGACAGTCCTATTTGTTCCTAGGCTTAGTATTGGGACGTACCGCATGCTAATCGATTTATTCTTGTTTTGTTTCAATATTTACACATACACTAAATATTCTCACTAGTGTTACTGAGGTGTAGACGTATAAGTGCATTATTAAGAGGAATCCGGTACATACATGCAAATATGTCCTACTTTAACTAAGTGAAATATCCATATGTTTTTGCATATACTCACATCTACGTACGACCATTTTATATGCTTCATAATATTGGCTATTCCAACGTGGTGGCTTGTTACACTGGTGTTACCTACTATATGTTACTGTGATTACGTTACATACGTTAAGCTATACCTTATATTTAATACGTACGTGTTTAAAATTTATACATTAAAACCTCCAGAGTATATACAAAGTCTAACTAAGATGATTTCGAGGGACGTTAATGTATTAAGTATAGTTATTTGTAAACTTCGGTCATAAACACAACTGACATGTGAGAACGTATTATACTGCTTATAAATTAAAAAAACGTTATTCAAGGCACTTTCCCAACTTATCACCATTTCCACAGTTTAAAGCCATTTTAAAAGTTAATTGGTCGCACTGCTTGATGACAACAGGTGTCTCCAGAACGCGACTTATACTAGTTTCAGTTCTGTTTACTTGTGCCATGTTTCTTTCTTGAACATGAAAGTGACAAAAATTTTTCATTATCACATTCGTAAGGGGCCGTGTTTAATCATTCAGCATTAAATAATGGTACTTGAAAAGAGTGTCAGCTTTCTCATGAAGGAACAAAGGTGACGTTGAATTGTAGTGGTAAGATTAACTGAGCACTACTTTTCTGGTCTGAACGTTATAGAGTAAACAATGATAAGTTATGTCATCACATGGTAAAGTTCTTTTGCGTCAGAAATTTATCATCTGAGTGTTTTCAGTACGGCGTTGAGAGCCCTGCATTTATTTTCAAATTTGGAAAATAGCTCCAATGACTTGTAGATTTGCGATCGCAGACTTAACCTTTTCGAGTATTCATCACTTATTTCTATACTCGACATAATTTATAGAATATTGCAGGCTTTCGCGGCCATTGTCAGGTTGGTTGCATTGGAAGCTGTAGCCGCGTCTTAGCTCCAGATTCCAAGGCAACCATCATTTATGTTAATATTGTTTCGGGTTCATTTATACTGTTTTTTTTTTTTTTTGCTTTCTGATCAGTCTAGTTTATTATGCTTGATATTGATTCACGATCCTCATTAACAAAACTTACTTTTATGATCGCGAAGAACGATAATAGTAAGTTTAGGAATTCATACACTGACATCAAAATTTTATGTCAGATTTGCGGTTTGAAATTGGTTCATGCAGAGTTATGTATTTGAAGATCTCCTCGTAAATTTATTGTTTTTGGTATTTTCACAGTATCTTTGAATATCATAATCCCTAAAATTAACACACTCCGAAAACATGGACCAGATAAATTATACAGATAAGCAAGAAATATAATATAGTGACACACAAGGACACATTTAATAAAAAAATACGAAATTCGTTTTATTTTCTAGCTGTGACTGATAGGAGACAATCCGTTCACAGTGTGTACTTGTTCACGTTTCGTTTGTTGCTATCGTGCAATATTTTTTTTTGTCAACTCTCACTTCCTTTTTTTTAAAGTCCCCGTCAAGGCGTGGTAGCTGGATAATGGCCAGAACCCTATTACGTGCCATTCCCTGCTGGAACATTGCCAGCCAGATGTGGGCGTCTTGTGACGTCTTACTTTACTCGTTGCTAGCACAGTGTTGCTACGTCGATATTTTATAAGTGAGTAGATATTTTAGTAAATTATCAGCAAAAATTTAGTAGATTTTTTTTAGGCTGCAGAACTACACCCTTATAATAGTGTAACAAATTCGCAACACCGATGTAAAACATTCAACTGTCGCAATATGCATGTTTTTACATTGAACTTTAGAAATGTGTAATATAAAATGAAACTATATTTTTTTATTCCCAACAATCCACATAACTGATTTATAAGATATAGATGGTTTTGAACATTAACGCTGTATGTCATAAGAATAATTTTGTGATGCAATGCTGCTGAGTAACAACTGACTTAAAATTGGAAACAGAATAATATAGCAGATATAAGACAATTATAAAATTCGCTAGATAGCAATTAAGAAAATGATACATTAATCAACAAGGAAAAATTAACAAGACAGTAGACAGTGCAATGAAAAATCTAAATAAAGTGGGTTTGCATAATATAAATTTTCTGATGAGCTTACATTTAAACAGTGTCAGTATTTCTTTCTCACTATCATATTCTTTCACATTAGAATAGTAACTGTATTTACATTTATCCTTGCGTGTAAAATATCTTGTTTTGTTTCTGTAACTTTATATTTGTTCATGAATAACGTTATATTAGTTAGGCTGTTCACGTTAAAATGAGCTTTTATGAGTCCTGCTTAAGATCCAATTGTATGCACGTTGTGTATTGCTCCGCCTTATGTAAAATTAACATTGCCATAGGCATCATCACTTTATTCATGCATCGGTCAAGTGAAACTGAAATTATTAGAAAAGTAAACATTTTAAAAACTTGCTAATTTTTACACACTGATGCATTAAAAAAGCAGAACGCGAAATTAATAATTTAAATTATCACAAATGTTTAGCTAACAGTTTTTATTCGACGTTAAGATACGGAACTACTTTCCATATATCGTTATCAACTTTACCGGGCGCTTATCACTCTGTGCACCCTTTGAAGTATATGGCAGCATGTGCAGCGACTTTTTTCTAAGGTTGATTTCAAAAGTGCTCACTTTATCGTGGGCTGCCTTTACATGCAGGTGATATCAATACCAAGCAAAAATTCTTCCTGATCCTGTACACATTATATAAATACCCGAAGAGCACTTGAGTAAGAAACTGACTTGATGACTTTTGTAGATGAATTCGTGTAATGCACGCACATAATACGTAGAATCCCACATGAGACGATACTTTCATTGGGGACCAATATATGAAGTCGGTGATATGAATAATGGGATTGCCATGAATGTTTAATGATGAGGAAGAAAGGAACGAGCGTATAGGAAATAATAATAATAATAATAATAATAATAATAATAATAACCATCAGCATCCACTTTGTAATATCAGGAGAAAATAAGTAAACTTCATTTTAAAAAAATCAGTAGATTTTGCATTAATGTGTACATTTGTCAGTAGTCAGTATGAAAAAAGTAAAATCAGGAGATCTACCGACAAATCAGTAGACATGGCTACACAGCGCAAGCACTGACATGCTCCGAGGGAGAGATATTTCACGCCCCCCTCCCTCTGGTCTTGACGATGAGTTGGCGCGGTGTGAAGAGCCAGCCAGGGAAGTTCCTGGGTGTTGAGTGTCTCGTCTCCCTCCCAACATCCTCCCCCCCCCCCCCAACACCAACCTCTTCTGTTAGCCTCGTCATGATCCCAGAAGCGGCGCAGATGACTACTCAGGTGCTTACGAAAATTCACCCGGTTAACTCGATCCTCGACTCGAACTCTGGGCTAACCCTGCTCGACGGCAGGGTAACTTGGCTCTAGCAGACGACACACGTGAAATGGCGCGTAAATATGTAAACATTGCAGCAACGAAAACAAACGAGTAAACGACAGTGAATTCTGAAATCTGGAAACGATCAAAATATGTAAAATTATAAATGTTAGCTGCTTTGGCCAGTCATTGTAGCCCGGAAATTAAATTTTATATTAACCTGACACATAATATAAAGATATTGTATTATCACAGTACTGCTTAATGCGATGTTTTTTTTACGCTGTTTGTTCATAATACAATTTTACAGAAACACTTCATCATCATCATCTAGCACAGTATTTATTAACTGCACTAAATATTCGGGATTAATTTTAATTTGAGTTCCTGCCATCTCAAAACACCAGAGCTACTCTAAGCATTCGAAGCAACCTCGTTAAAAGCAAGTGATCTGGTAAACCTGGTTACGTGACCGAATTAACCCAGTTAACTTTGCCAGGTTACTTTTCGTAAGCGCCTCTCGAGTGCTCCGCTTCCAGCCAGTTTCGACCAAGAGGAAAGAAACTGGCGTGGCAGTCCCCTTCCTAATTTTTCCCTATTTTTGATACTGAAATACTAAAATACTTTTCCTGTGTTCCAGAAAGATGACTGACATCTAACGGGTAGAAGGCTCAGTTCTGTCTCTTGCTACCAGGGCCGCGCAGCGCGACCTTGGTTAACAACTCAGGCCGTGTCCGAATTGGCAGATTTTGTTGACAAAATGATCACGTGGCCCAATTTTGTATACAAAAATGGTGACGTATTTGGTAATTTCGTATTTCGTATTTTGTACCTAGCAGATTTGAGCAAAAATTCAAAATTACAAAATCAGCACCATGTTTGTTTTTGCTTTAAAAACACATATGCGAATGAATAAATAAAATTACTTTTAAAACAAATAACTGCACATAAAACACACTAGGCATGTTTTAAAAAAGCAAGTAAGTATTGTGATATATATATATATATATCACAATACTTTATACAATACATATTTTATATATATATATATATATATATCCGCAAATTTCTTTAAAAGTCTTTATTGCAAAATTGATTATTTTCTAATTTATTTACGTATTCCTATTATTCCAGCGATGATTGCAGAAATATGACGTCTATTTAAAGCATTACATTTAGATAAAAATATTTTGCACTGTTAATTTAATAACGTGTTGCTGCGAGTGCTAAACAATTGACTGTCAACAACGTCCGAATTGATACCTACCAAATCACGAATTTACAAAATAACGAAATAACGAAATTTGTCAATTCGGACATGGCCTCAGCTCCAGCATTGCAAATTTCATATCACTCTTCATCAAACTCACTGAAGTCTATATTTGCTAACTAACAACTACCCTACATTATCCCGCTAGGAATATATATATATAAATAAATATATATATAATATATTTATATATTTATATAATCCTCCGTGACTGTTCCACAGATTTTCCGAGTGTCCTATCCGCGTGGTGTTTGGTGTTGATAGCAGTTGTCTTACAAAATATACGGATCCATTCTTTCATGTGTAACATAAACTGTATTTTCCTGACAAACAGCGTGTGTACCCGTTGTTCAGTTGGGGGCAGTCAGAAGCCACTACTTCTGCCAGATTGAGCAATTGCGCAAATGCCGATAAGAATGGAAGATAACTACACCTTTCTGTTAAAAAAAACAAATAATGTATAAATATATGAACAATAACATAGGTGTTAAATTACACATGCTTCAATACGTGAACAAACATCGCAACATGATGTTTTATTTGTCAGCTTTAATAACATGATATTTTAATAGTACAGATTCCAAAATGCAAGTAGTGTCGCTCTCTGATATCCGCATGTGAGAATCGTGCCGGACGATGTCCCTGGTCGGTTGGTTTATCTCGGGGATCTTCTCTTTCCCCCATCCCTACATTCCGGAGCTGTTTCATACTCACCTCGTTTCAACCTCATCTGTTCTCAAGACCTCGATGTTAAGAGCCGTCCAAATCTCTCCAGTCCTAAATACAACTATACAACGATCATACATGTTTACATTTATAACAACAAATTAAGTGAAATCACAAAAAGATAAATGTAAATTTACATATGAATATATTGGGTAACGTTACATTATTTAATCACTGTAAAATTACATGCAAAGTAAGGCTGTGAACTAACAATTTTCTACTTTTTTTTCCTTCAAAAAATTGCAAACATGTAATGTAAATTTACGCTCTTAGTAGTAGAGAAAAGTAGGTTCAGGCATAACGGGATCTGGGGTCGGAGCTGCAGCCGGGGAGCCGCCATGTTGTCACATAACCTGACTGCCATCTTGGATGACATTAACCTAGACCTTTAAAACCCCAAGAAAACCCTTTAAAAAAATCTAAAAAATTCCAAACAATACCAAAAATTCTAACAAATAAAAAAAATCTATTACTAAAAATTATTAAAAATTGTTTTAAAAAATATCTCCAGAAATTACCCATTTTCCCTTAAAAATGGCAGAAGCCCTCCAAATTAAATTTTAGGTCAAGTTAAGTAATTTTGAGGGCTTCCTTAGGACCGCCAGAGAAGCGGCGGCCATATTGGTTTAATGTAGTACAGAGTATGCCAAATCGATACGAGGGATCCAGGATCGGAGTCAAACCAAACCATCAGCTATCTTGGTTGTCAGCCATCTTGCATCCATATTGTATACAGATGACTTTTGACCTAGACCGTGATCTTTGACCCTTGACCTTGACCCTAGTTACCTCTGATCCCAAAATCCCAAGAAAATCAAAATAAATTCTAAAAAAATACGCAAAAAATGTATTATTAAAAGGATTTCAAAATTATTAAAATTTATTATAAAAATATTTAAGAAATTATTAAAAAATTATTATTAAAAAACTAATTTTTAGAGGTCCCATCCACCTCCCCATGCCTAACAAATTAGTCGGCAGGCCTCCACCCCCTCGCTTATACCTAGTCAGCCATGTTGGTAGGCGACCGCCATGTTGGTAGGTGACCGCCATCTTGGTATACATCACTTGTCCACCACCTTGGAAGTCAGTGCCCATTAGCTATTGAACTTCGACCCTTGACACCTGATCCCTGATCTTGACATTGATCCATAACAATGACCCATGACCTTGAACGACCTTGAGAACAAAAGCACGAGTAAAAATCCATAAAATTCAACAAAATATGACATTACACACTACTACCATTATATTGGATGCAGAATAATTCGACTTTGACCCCACTGTCTTGAAGAACCATGAAAACATAAACTTGAAAAAATACACAAAAGTCAGCCAGCATAATACACTACAGATACCACTGTCACATGAGAAGCACATGACCTTAACCTTCACTCCATGATCCCAAATGACCTTGAAAATAAAAACCCGAGAAAAATACATGTCAGCCAGCATATTACATTACAGACTACTTCCACCATATTAGATGCCGACTACCTCGACCTTGACCCCATGACTTTGAATGGCCTTGAAAATAAAAACTAGAAAAAATCCATAAAAGTCAGCAAGCATAATACTTACAGACTACTAAAACCATATTAGAACCAGACTACCCTAACCTTGATCCCGTGACATTGTTTGACTTTGAAAACCAAAACTCGAGAAGAAAATCTATCCGAAGAGGCAGAAGTTAGCCGAGATGATGTATCTTTCACAGCAGCCGTCGTCAGACTATGCATCTCAGCCGACCTCATAACTGCTTATAATACCCGAATATGCAAACCCTATGATGTCATATTTACTATAAACCAACCGTAGTGCACTATTAATATATTGTGCAGACACCGATTCACCTAATCATTCACAATATTTACACCAACCAATAACAATCTTTACACCAATGCACCTAATCATGCACACTCTTTACACCAATCCAATATTTTCCAATAATTCCCAATATTTACACCCATCCTCCTCAATACTCCTCAATCCTCACCAATCCTCCTCAGGCCTTCTCACTACTGTTCAATACTTCTCAATCCTCACCAATAATCCTCAATCCTCACCAATAATCCTCAATCTTCATCAATCCTCCTCAGTCTCTAAAAATCCATGGGCAGGTGGAATAAGTGGAGCTGGTGGAGCAAGTGGAGCTGGTGAGCAAGTGGAGCAAGTGGAGCTGGTGGAGCAAGCTGAGAAGTTGGAGAAGGCACAGCAGTTGGAGCAGGCGGAGAAAGTGGAGCAGGTGGAGCAATTGGAGTAGTTATAGCAGGTGGGACAGGTGGAACAATTGGAGCAGGTGGATCAGGTGAAGAAGTGGAGCAAGTGGAACAGGTTCAGTCAGTCTGTAGGAGTCAGTCGGCAGATCGGAATATTTCGGACTCTTTGTGTGTGTGTGTGTCGCCAATCAAATAAATTTCCCCTATTCTGAAATAAAATTATATAGTCCTATCGCCTAATGCTGAAAGGCGAACATTTTATATAATAATCTCGCTTTAAAAAAAATTATATATCCATGTCCCTCGGTATATTTCAACACATCCTGGGTAAACTGTATTTTCACTTTGCAATTAAAGTGCCTATAATTACAGCAGGTTTCCACTATGCTTCGTCATTGGTCGATGCACAACTTGAACTTTGCACTGAACAATGCTTCCCAGTCAGTCGTCGCGTGAAAAAGGAATCTTCGTACAGACCACCCTCTCAAGCCGACATGCATTTTTTAAACATAGGTGAAAACTCTATCGCAGAATCGACACTGGCGACAACTAGTTAGCGATGATGCAGTTCGCAGCTCCGTTGTGTGTGTGTGTGTGTGTATATATATATATATATATATATATATATATATATATATATAAGATGAATTGCAAATACGAATAGCGAAGATGAATTGCAAATACGAAGGTCTGCCTTTTGACCTCGACGACAACGGAGCTGCGAACTGCATCATCGCTAACTGGTTGTCGCCAGTGTCGATTCTGCGATAGAGTTTTCACGTATGTTTAAAAAATGCATGTCGGCTTGAGAGGGTGGTCTGTACGAAGATTCCTTTGTCACGCAACGACTGACTGGGAAGCATTGTTCAGTAAAAAGTTCAAGTTGAGCATCGACCAATGACGAAACATAATGGAAACCTGCTGTAGTTCTAGGCACTTTAATTGCAAAGTGAAAATACAGTTTACCCAGGAAGTGTTGACATATACTGAGGGACCTGGATATATAATTTTTTTTAAAGCGAAATTATTATATGAAATGTCCACCTTTCAGCTTTTAGAGGTAGGACTATATAATTTTATTTTAAAATAGGGGGAATTTATTTTAATTTGTGACACACACACACAAAGAGTCCGAAATATACCAATATGCCATCTGATTCTTGCCGACTGACTCATTCAGACTGACTCCACCTCCCCCACCTTCTCAACCACTCCACCTGCTCCACATGCACCACCTTCCCCACCTGCTTTATCTACTCCAATTGCTCCACCTGCTACACTTTCTCCGCCTGCTCCAACTGCTGTACCTGCTCCACCTACTCCACCTGCTTCACCATCTCCGCTTGCTCCACTTGCCCATGGATTTCTAGAGACTGAGGAGGATTGGGTAGGATGGACGAGGATTGAGGAGGATTTGTGAGGATTGAGAACGATTGAGGAGCATTGAGGAGGATTGATGTAAAAATTGTGAACGATTGGGTAGATTGATGTAGAAATTTGAATAATTGGGTGGATTGGTGTAAAGATTGTGAATGATTGGTGTAAAGTTTGTGATAGATTGGTGGATAGATGTCTGCACAATGTACGTATCAATAGCGCAGTACAGTTGGTTCAATGTCAATATGACATCATATGGCTTGCAAACTCATATATTATAAGCAGTTGTGAGGTCGGCTGAGATGCTTAGTCTGTATCTAATATGACGTTAGCAGTCTGTAATGTAATATGCTTGTTACCTTTTATGGATTTTATCGTGTTTTTGTTTCCGAGGTCATTCAAAGTCATGGGTCCAGGTCAAGGTTCAGGGGTCACAGGTCAAAGTTAAATTGCTAACGGGTACAGGCTTCCAAGAAGATGGTCAAGTGATGTATAGTAAGATATCGGTCACCTACCAAGATGGTGGTCGCCTACCAAGATGGCTGACTGGATATGGGAAAGGGGGTGGAGGCCTTACGACATATTCGTTAGGCGTGAGGAAGTGGGTTGGACATCGGGAAATTAAATTTGTTATTGTAATTTTATGAATAATTTTTATAATAAAGTTTTAATAATTTTTCATTCTTTATAATAATCAATTTTTGGATATTTTTTAAAATTTCTTCCGATATTTTTATTTTTTGGGTTTTTGGGATTAGAGGTCACCAGGGTCAAGGTCAAGGGTCAAAGATCATGGTAGAGGTCAAAAGTCATCTGTATACGATGTGGGTGCAAGATGTTTAACAACCAAGATAGCTGATAGGTAGGTTTGACTCCGATCCTGGATCCATTGTGTCGATTTGGCATACCCTATTCTTATAAAACCAATATGACCGCCACTGCTCTGTTGGTCCTATTGAAGCCCTCAGATTACTTAAATCGACCAAAAATTGGATTTGAAGGATTCTGCCATTTTGAGGGGAAAATAAGCTATTTCTGGAAGCCCTTTCAATAATTTTTAAATAATTTCTAATATTTTTTTAAATAATATTTTTTAAAGATATTAGTTAGAATATTTTATTTTGGGGAGGGGGGATTTCTTGAATACTTTTTAGGTTTTTTAGGGTTTTTAATTTTTTGGGGGTTTTGGGTCAAGGGTCAAGGTCAAAGTTCAATGTCAAAGGTCATGGGTCAGGGGTCAAAGGTAAATTCCATCCAAAATGACGGTCAGGTAACGTAACAACATGACGACTCCCGTCTCCGACTCCGATCCCAGATTCCTTTATGCCTGAACCTACTTTTCCCTGCTACTACCCTTGTATTAAAATGGGTACAAACACGACAGTGCGTCGGCCAAAATACCCTCATATCCTATGCATATACACCAAAAGTGTATGTATGTATATATATATGTTAAAAGGGATGTTTGCGTCAATCTACACCAGAAGTGTAAAATACAAGTAAATATAAAGTTACATGGTAAGTCTTTGGAACATTCACATTCTTGGATACTCAGTGTTCATTAACACATTTAATTTTTAATAATTTTATTCTGCTGATATTATATATAAAACAGAGTTATGAACACTTTTATAAATGTATTACCGTTATTCTCTCAAATTGCTTTGTTTATGAATACATTCGTTTCTGATAACAGCGAAGTTGAACATTTAGCAGATTGCCTGATGAAAAGTTTAATTTTGAATGCTCCAGCTGAATCCTTACAAAATACAAAACGCAAAATACAAAATAATAATAATAATAATAATAATAAAATCGAAGTGAAACATGGTTTCAGTGAGAAATGTACGACAGTTACTTTTGAACATAAAAATAATGGCAAATTTTTGCAGATAATGCATGTGAAAGTAAAAATATTAACCGCTTTAAATTTGAGTCTCTATCCTGCAATTGAATAGGTCCCCAAAAACAACATATTTTATTTAATGACTGCGGTATAGAAATACGCAGCTCAGTCATCTCACGTTTCAGGGCCCCTTCTATATTACACGTGGCAGGGAAATAATTACGTGTTTCGAGAACGACAAACGGAATCAGAAAACATCACGCAACGGTCACTTACAGTTATGAAAATTATGATCTTGTTTCACCACAAATCCGTTATGGTCCTGTGAGTGAGTGAGTGAGTGAAAAGATTTGGGCGGTTCTTGACAGCGCGGTCTTGAGAGCCTCCGAGGGTGTCTGAGGTGTGTACGGAGCAGCGCTGGAATACAAGGGCGGGGGAAACGGGAGATCCCCGAGAAAACTCGCCCACCAGCGGCATCGTCCGGCACGATTCTCACGTGCAAAAATCTGGGAGTGACCCAGCCGGGGATTGAGCCTGGTTCGCCTTTGTGGGAGGCTAGCAGTCAAACCGCTCAACCACCGCGGACCCTTTTTATAGTCTTGCGGTTACGTTATATTGATAGTAAGCAACTGCTTTTGAGTTAGAATCCAGATAGTTCCGAGGAGTTTTCAGATAAGTAAGAGTTGTTCCGAAGGCGTGAAATAATAATTGATGCAATGCAGGGAAATGGGTGTTCGTTTAACTAGCGAGAAAAGGTTTAAAAAAATTTATTTGTAACAATCATCTGTACATGTGTAAAATTACCGCATGTCTTGATGATTCACAATATTGTCAGGTATTTATACATATTCAACTGTGTAGTGTTTTTACCACAGCGTTTCGTGTAAATTTACTGTTACTTAATAGATATTGTTTTACACAAACATCATGCTAAACATACACGCACGTTTAAGGCCATATTTTATGATAATTTTTTATTTCACTATCAGATATAAATTTATATAAGGACGACATAAACGTAAATATCTGTAGTTAAATTATAATAATTTTCAAAACAGCACTTAAAATTCGTAGATTTCGGAGAATGGGAACCTAAGTTTCTATCTTTGCCAAATATATAACTTATCATGTGATATATATAATATATACAACATGTTAATTATCAAGAATCGTTAACAATGAGTATTCGGGTGCTGTTATCATGAATCTCTTTAAATAAGTGCCTAGACGGTGACGTTTTTGCCAACAAATTTTTATTCGTTCAAGAAAAACTAATAAATATTAATATTATTTTCTCTCGGGCGAATAAAAATGTGTTGGAAAAATGTCAATACCTACTTTAAAATAGATTCAGGATGCCAGAACCCGAGAACCTATTGTTAAATATCATTGATACCTAATTAATATGTTTACGATATAGATAACATGACACGTGATTTAGTTGGCAAAGTTAATTAGGAGCATAGAAACCTGGAATCCCATATTACTAAATTCTCGACTTTTCGGTGATATATTTTGAAAACTATTATCAATTGACTACAAATGTTTACATTTATGTGATCCTTATATAAATCTCCTTCTGATAGTAAAAAAAAAAAAACATCGTGAATGTATCTCTTAAGTAGGCTAAGTGAAGAAACTGCTGCCACATTCAGTAAAAAATGACATGACATTTTTTTCAGTATATTGTTATAAGCATGTGATCTGTCTATGCGACCTATCTGACCTGCGAGAACAAATGTTGACAAAAATGGTTTTCACGATAGCACAAACCAAATTTTGGATTTTCCATAACGCGTTCATAATGAAAGCGGGGTGTGCTCAGTGCAGCATGATACTTGCGCGTATTTTCGGCATGGCCATGCGTCCCGCGAGTTTTCGTCGAGCGCGTGAAATATGTTCAAGCTGCTACAAGATAAATGGCTCGCTCTTGGCGCGGCCTTGAGCGCCAGCATGGGATTACACAAGGAGCGTAGCCCCTACAGCAGAGATATGTTGGCACAAGGGCCGTGCTGACAACTTTGCTTATTTAGCACGGCAAAGATCGTGGAACAAAAATGGTTTACCCGAATACGTCTTTAAGGCTCCCGCCTAAGTTTGCCTTTCTCAATGTGACAACAAAAATTATTTTATTGGATACACAGCATCGCACTTATCAAAATGGAATTACTTGTATGTTGGACAGAACAAGCAATGACTACTTTCATGTCGGCGTGCATTACAACTTTGGCTAAAAGTATTTCCACAATAACAACATTGATACCATAATGCTTGTAGCTACTCTTCAGAAATCCTTACTCGATAAACCGGGCCTCGGGCAAACCCACAAGTGTCATAAAAAGGAAGGAGTAGCATGGGGTGACCTCCGAGCCGTGTCAAGGGTCTTCCTTGGCAACTGGTCACTGTGGGAAAGGACTCGTGCGGGCAGTGGTTGGAAGATCGCACCGGCGCGGCGCACATGTTTATGTCTCTGACATGGCACTTTAAAAATCATAGAGACAATAACAACAGTATATTACCCATGGGATAATCAGAGCCGGCTGATAGGCAGATAGCGGGCCTTACTCGCTAAGACTCCACGAGGCTGAGCCTAAATACTCGAACATTGAGGATTCTACATCATAACTCCAGTCACAGCGACCAGTTGAGGACTGGAGCATTAACAATTTTATGCTATGCTTTGTTATGTCGTCGAAGCTGTCGGTGTTACAGATGGTAAGTCTTCAACCATTGATGTCGTCTTCATATTACAAAAGCTTACACTATCGCTAGATGATCCCACTCCTGACGATCTGCCTTCTGTCACAACTGTCGAAGAAGTGAAAACATTCATACAGGACGCACGATTATATACTGTTTTCACGACAGAACAAATCGCAGAATCGACACTGGTGATAAGCAGTGTTAGCAATGATGTAGATCGCGACACCGCCATCGTCGTGGTCAAAGGCAAGTATTCGTAATCGCATTTAATTTTCCCAGTATGAGAGCACTATGAGAAAACTCCAACTACGAAAGAATCGTAATTTTTAGAAAACTTTAAAAAAATCGTAGAAAAATTACAAATTTTTAGAAAAAAAAATTCTTTTTTAAGGAAATTTTAAAATCTCTGAAAAAATTATAAGATCTTAGCAGCTGAAGATGTGGTTAGTCTTCAGCTTCGTCGAAGATGAAGCTAAGTTCTACCATAGCATCATTGAAGACGATGCATACAAGTAATACCTCTGTGATAAGTGTGATGCTGTGTTTACTCGTAATGATATCCAATATAGACATAAGAAGTGTAAAGGTACTGTTTGTCGATCATCGGGGAAGCGAGTGCAAGTATCGCAGCAAGACATTTGCGACTAAGTTTAGCACCAAACAACATGAAGATAGTAACTGTCCATTTGCCATCAGCTACAAGACCTAGATATGTGTTAACTACATTACTGTATATGCGAATAAGCGTACCTTGACTGTTCGGAATAAGATTTGTACTATAAAATTAGCGTAAAGCATAAATACTTTTGTTAAATGGAGAATATATTTGATAAGTGTGTGAAATAAAGATAAAATGTACGGAAGACTATTGTTTTTATTCATTCTATCTTCAAATATACATTAATTTATTTCCTTTTGCATGCAATGTCTTGATCTATACAAAAAAGTATAAGCTCTGAGGATATAACAACATTAAATATATATATGTACGTGATTGGTGTAGCTATTGAGATGGGCTTCTTTGGCAATTTAAATGGTAATTAGAAGAGACATACAAGACTTTTTGATGAAATTATTTTTCCAGTAAAGAGTCATCTGTGAATAAAGGAAGGGAAACCTCAATTAATGCGAGATGAGGATGTTATTCACCTTCAGTAGCAATTGCTTTCACACTATATAGAGTGTTTGAGAAAATATATTACTGAAGATGAAGTATAAGTCTGCATGATGATGATGATGTGATGATGATGTAATGATTATATGATATGATGCTGATATGGTGATGATATGGTTTATCTGAGTAATTCACTGGAATATTTCATAAGAATGCTTACATGGTTGTTTTGTAGTCATGGATGGTATGAAGGAAAAGTGCTTGGTACAACCGATATGTTCTAATGGAATGGATTGTAGATATTGAATGTTGTTCTTCTCTATTCATGCATTTGAGGTACAAGTTAGAATGTTTGTCTGGCAGAATATGTAGAAATGGATGTTTAACATTTTTTTTAGCTCTCGAAACACGTTATTATTTCCCTGCCACACTTGTTTCAGCTAAATTTTTCATGTGATATAGAAGGGGGCCCCTGAAACGTGAAATGAATGAGCTGCGTAATTCCCTACCTCAGTCATAAAATTAAATAAGTTGTTTTTGGGGACCTATTCAACTGCAGGATAGAGACTCAAATTTAAAGCGGTTAATACTTTTACTTTCACATGCATTATCTGCAAAAATTCGCAATTATTTTATGTTCAAAAGTAACTGTCGGATATTTCTCACTGAGACCTTGTTTCGCCTCGGTTTTTTTTTTTTTTTTTTTTTTTTTTGTATTTTGCGTTTTGTATTTTGTAAGGATTCAGCTGGAGCATTCAAAATTAAACTTTTCATCAGGCAATCTGCTAAATGTTCAACTTCGCTGTTATCAGAAACGAATGTATTCATAAACAAAGCAATTTGAGAGAATAACGGTAATACATTTATAAAAGTGTTCATAACTCTGTTTTATATATAATATCAGCAGAATAAAATTATTAAAAATTAAATGTGTTAATGAACACTGAGTATCCAAGAATGTGAATGTTCCAAAGACTTACCATGTAACTTTATATTTACTTGTATTTTACACTTCTGGTGTAGATTGACGCAAACATCCCTTTTAACATATATATATACATACATACACTTTTGGTGTATATGCATAGGATATGAGGGTATTTTGGCCGACGCACTGTCGTGTTTGTACCCATTTTAATACAAGGGTAGTAGCAGGGAAAAGTAGGTTCAGGCATAAAGGAATCTGGGATCGGAGTCGGAGACGGGAGTCGTCATGTTGTTACGTTACCTGACCGTCATTTTGGATGGAATTTACCTTTGACCCCTGACCCCTGACCTTTGACATTGAACTTTGACCTTGACCTTTTACCCCAAAACCTCCCAAAAAACTTATAAATCCTAAGAAAACCTAAACATTTTTTAAGGATTTCCCAAAAAAGTATACAATATTCTTTAAAAAAAAAAACACTTAAAAGTACTAAAAATTATTGAAAAATTATTTTAAAAGGGCTTCCATAAATTACTTATTTTCCCCTCAAAAATGGCAGAATCCTCCAAATCCAATTTTCGGCCAATTTAAGTAATTTCAGGGCTTCCATAGGACCGACAGAGCAATGGCGGCCATATACAGGCATAGGGCATGCGAAATCAATGTATATGGAGATATTTATTTTTTAAAGAGTTTTGCATAAATTAAAAAAAGCGCATTGTAACCTTTATGATCTGTTTAATTACCCATGGCTGTATTTTAGATATTATATATTCTTCCCTCGTACTACATTCACAAAATGTATAAATTGTTTGTGTGTTTCAGAAAACCAGACTGGTAGCAAGCAATGAAGGTTTAGGTATTTACTTCTTTCTGTTTGTGTGTTTGTGTATGTGTGTGTGGCAAGTATAGCAAAAATTGATATTTAGTTTTTACCCTAGAAATGTTGGTTCGCATGAGTCGTTGACAAAAAGATCAGTGACAGCCATCACAAAATGTATAAATTGTTTGTGTGTTTCAGAAAACCAGACTGGTAGCAAGCAATGAAGGTTTAGGTATTTACTTCTTTTTGTTTGTGTGTTTGTGTATGTGTGTGTGGCAAGTATAGCAAAAATTGATATTTAGTTTTTACCCTAGAAATGTTGGTTCGCATGAGTCGTTGACAAAAAGATCAGTGACAGCCATCCGTCTGCCGAGACATTTGCGTAGGGTTGTGTGTGATGGATGAGATATATGTATGTTTTATGCAATGCAATAGCTTGGTAGATATGTTCTGTAGCGAATGGTAAAGTTGCTATTCGCAAGGGTTGTATGGATACCCTCGCAGGCTGTCATGTTAGGTGAATGTGATCTGGCAGGATGGTGGGGAACAAATTCCTTGTCGTCGAAACGCACATCTCCTAGCGGCAATGTTGGAACTAGTCTCGCCCTCCCCTACCCTTAGCCATCATCACCTCTGCAAGTTGGTCGGCTGTACTAACGTCTATCATTCGAGAGATCTAACCTCTCGTGAGATTTGCTAGATATGTGAGTGCTGTCTCTATTGTATTTTTAACTATTATATATGATGACCTGGGTATATTCATTGGTTATCTGGTTTGGTGGTCTGTCTTGCTTGTATGATCTAGCACTATGGTAGTAGCGATTTCTGAAATGTGTGATTGGGACATTGTGGTAGTTTGGGTTGATGGTAGGAGGGATTTTAATTTGATGAAATAGCTTTGTCTTTGAGTGTGACATGCCTGTATGGCTGTCAAACAGTAGGGCAGAAGGTATGATGACAGGTATGATGTTTAGTATAGAAGGTCGAAATGTATGGTTTGAATATTATGTTGGTCAGTCTGATAATAATATGAATTGTATGTAGGTTCATTATTAGTAGAGGTGCTTTCAGAATGTTTATACTGTGCATGATTGTTATAGGTAGCTTGTTTTGGCAATATGTTTTGTTAGTATGTGTGACTAGTATGTTTTTGGTTGGTATGGTCTCTTGGAATGGATGAAATGGATGGAGTAACATGGTGGTATTGTCTGCCAGTGTAGCCTGCCTGTATGGTTTGGATTTTTATAGCTAGTACATTTTGATGGTATAACCTATAGGCATGACTTTGTTGTACAGTTAGTTCTTTGTATGGTTGGTATAGCAATTATGTTGATTAGTATGACCTGATCCATGTTCGGCTGTTTTGGCAGTATAATAAAAGTGTAATTTTGATGATGTGGGGAGAATGGTTTAATTGTGGGATTATTTTGTAAGTGTGGAATAGTTTAATGGGATGTTTAGTTAGTTTAAGAGGGGCAGAATGCTTGGTATGGTTAGTTAGTATGATTGGATGGTATGATATGGTATTTGGGATTTAAGACTATGGGTGTCATAGATGGTTAAATTAATAGCATTGATCTTATGATAGCATGGTTGTAGCTTATTATTGGAATACTTTATTGGCTTGGCTGCTGGCATGGCTTGTTTATATGCGTAACTGGTGAAGTTAGATGAGGTGAAATGTATTCAATATAGATGACTGTACTGATTGATTAGTATGTCTGAGATATGGTGGTTGATATGGTCGGTATTTCTAATAGCATGACTGAGGTATGCTTGGGTTATAGCGGATTATATGGTTTGGGCTGTACGTTTTGTTTGGTAGGGTATCTGCTGTGGTGGTTCGTTGATATATTCAGATGCTACAGTTTGTTGGTATGCTGGGTTGTATGGCTTTCGACATTCATGGCTGAGGCAAGCTAATTTTATGGTGAAAGTTATTATATATCTGTTGTTGTACTCGGTACCATTATGTTATCAATATGTTTGTTAAGAATGCTGGAGGTATGTTACCTGGTAGGATTCATAAGAGCAGCTATTAGTATGGATGGCTGTCATAAATAACTGGAGTGTTGGTTGATAGTGATTTATATCAATGTCTGGTATGATATTTGGCTGGTGGCTGATGGTATGACAATAATGTTGGACTTGTGATTTTTTGGTTAGGTCAGTGTGGGCTGAGGTCTGCTTGAATTCTAGTAAACAATGCATATATTACGTCTGACAGTTGGAAGAGCAGATGGTATGGGTGTTATGGTTGAATTGAGTTTTCTTTGGTCATAGGTGATGGCATGTTGGTTGACCTGGTATGGCTTGGGTTGTAAAGTTTGGTATGGTTGTATAGTGACTAGTATATATTTGGCTGTTATCTGATGGTAATGACAGACATGTTGAAGTTACGATTTTTGGTATATTATAGTGGGTGTGGGCTGAGGTATGCTTGAATTCTAGTGGACAGTATGAGTGGTGAGTATATTTAGTCTGGTGATATTTAGTATAAACAGGTAGTTTATTTTATGGGTGGTATGATATTTGGATGATGGTAACGATACCATGAGAGACCTGTTGGAGTTCCAATTTTTGGTGTATTTTAGTGGGTGTGGGCTGTGGTATGCTTAAATTCTAGTGGACGGCATAAGTGATGAGTATATTTAGTTTGGTGATGTTTGGTATAATCAGGAAGTTTATTTTATGGGTGGCATGATATTTGGTTGATGTTAATGATGCTCTGACAGACTGTAGATGTTACGATCTTTGGTATATTTTAGCGCGCGTGGGTTGAGGTATGCTTGAATTCTAGTGGACAGTATAAGTGGTGTGTACATTTAGTCTGCTGACATTTGGTATAATCAGGTAGTTAATTTTATGGGTGGTATGATATTTGGCTGATGTCTGGTGGTAAGGAAAAACATGTCGGAGTTACGATTTTTGGCATATTTGAGTGGTTTTGGGCTGAGATAGGCTTTAATTCTAGTAGGAGGTATGAATATTGAGTGTATTTAGTCTGATGACTTTTGGTAGAGCAGATAGTATGGGTGGTAGGAGTGATGGAATTATGGAGCTAGATAATTTGAAGAGACATTCTAAATATGCTTAAAGTCATCAAGAAGCTTGTTTATTATAACTTCTCCTCCTCGTCCTCCTCCTCCTCCAGTACACTTGGGTTACCATGGATGGTATGTTAGGTCTTGTGATTGCTGGTGTATGTCGAATGGTGTGGACAGTATATATGTGCGTATTGCTAATTCATGCTTGAGTTAAAAGTGTTTGGTATGGGTGGTTATTGTATTTCGACTGGTGTCAGCCAGCATGGTGGATGGTATGAAAAGTTGATTGTGTCACTGGTATGGACTGTATGTTTGCTTTGAATAGTCTTTTTGGACGAATGGTTGAGGTATGCTAGAGCTATAATAGTTGGTATGGTTGGTAGGTATAAGCTGTGTTGGTTGATAGAACAAGGAGAATGGGTGTTAAGTTATAGACTGGCCTCAGCTGTATAGTTGCTCGAGTCATGATGGACATTGTTCTTGGTGTATTGGGTAGTGCAGTTGAAATGAATTTAATTTTTGGTTATAGGAGATGGGGTGTTGGGTGACCTGGTATGACTTGTGTTATATAATGGATGGTATGGGTGGTCAGTATGTATTTGACTGGTGTTGCCTGACCAGTAGAGCAGAAAGTATGAGCGGTAAGTAAAATTTTTTGGTAAGGTCAGTATGAGTAACGAAGTTCCTACATGCAAATAAAATGCTTAAAAATCACATAAGTTTAAATCTAAATAATAAATAAAAAATTTTGAAAATTAAGCCTGGGACCGCAAAAATATATTATATCCAAGTTTATATATATAATTAAACTTAAAAAGAAAAAAAATATTGCTTCCGTATGTTAGTCTGGTGTTGGTCGGTAGAGCAGATGGTATGCATGATTCACAGTGGGTGGAACATTGAATGTTAAGGCGCCTGCTTGCGAGTATATAAGCCGTCGGGTTCACTGTATGGAGCTATTTGATAGTGGCAGTCGAGAAACTTTGTCAAGAAGAATATATGACCAAGGGTTCTGGTTAACTTGCTAGCATACACTGTCTTGAGCTGTGTATAATCAGATTATGTTCACTACGTGCTGCTGTAAAGATAATACGTGAACGGTTTGGAAATTTTAAGAATTCTGTGTTCGTGTTGTACCCTGCCTGATATATAGAGAACATAATGGTGCTTGGCTTATTCACACATACATACATTGAATAAAATCCGAGTAGAAAAGTTACGTCTACGAAAAATAGTCGAGGCAGTGAATAATTAACATTCTGTAGTATTTAATCTTGAAGATAGGAGACCGAAATGAAGTTGAGAGAACTTCTGCTGTTTTCTACGTACAATTTAAGTACATCTTAAAAAATTAAATACATTTTAATTTTGTTAAAATATAATTTTATTGGCACTCTCTATGCCTAAAAAAATAATATGGCTACCGGAAACATACATACATTCCTGGACCTATAAATGATACTTGCAAACTGAATTTCGCGAGTCCGGCCTTAATAGAGTGCTAATTATATTCCTCTGTGACTATAAATATTCATTTGTTTACAGCCCCTACCTGCTACAATTTTTTAAAAATGAATATAAAAATAATTAGATGTGAGCTTAAGCACTCAGACTTCGTTTAAAAATAACGAAATGTTATAACACGCTAGATCATGTGGCTTTACATAAATGAAACCTGTTCTAAAATATAGTATTATTAAGCCATCTAGGCGATAATTGAGAAGAAATATATTCACATTAAATACATTTTTACTAGTGGAATGCGTCTTCTTCGTTTGGATACTTATATATAAATTTTAAGCAGTTATTTTAGTTTGAGATTGGTGGCCCAGCAGTCAGCATCCCGGACTTCTAACTCGAAGGTAATGGGTTCGAATCCAGTCTGAGCATGGGTATTTTTTCTTTTTTTAAATGTTGGCAGCTGTCATGAGAAAGTGTGAAATTTACAAAATTTAATCTCTTAGAACTGAATTTGCTTTACGAATTCATTTAAATACATTTTACTGTATTTTCAGAGATTATTTTTTGGCATTTTTTTAAAATGATAAATAAAATTAATTTAAATAATTCTAATTATTTATACATGTATCGCTTCATAGAATTCTGTTTGGTAATGCCGCACAGCAGCGCGAGTGATCATGTAAGTTCGGGTGCACTTGGCTTGGAGGTCGTCAACACACTGTCCGTTCCCCCACACGACGCCTGCTTATGACGCCATTCTTCGCCTGTCGCATCTGGCTCGTGAGGTCCTGCCTGCGCATGCACGGTTACAAGGCTAAGACTGCTTAGTTTTCGTACAACAGTGAAACCAAATTGATTGAATTTAATATTAAAACGACATCGATTGAATTGATTTTTAAAGTGTTGAAAATCGAATATGTTTTACAAAGTCCTGCCTGGAATGTGCTTTACACTAATTTTTTATATACCTTCTCGTGCATGGAAAATTACATCTTTAAATTTGTAAATAAATATACACACCGGCGATTCGCGCACTCTAGCAGGTGATGAAGGAATTATGTAGTCGGTGGATTGGAGCAAATGTGACTAATAGCACAAGTGTGAGTAATCGGTTGAACGAATGAGAGAGACAAGAGAGAAAGGAAAGATAGAGAGACAAGGGAGAAAGAGTGAAAGGAAAGAAAGAAAGTGAATGTGAGAGACAAGAGAGAAAGGAAAGAGAAAAAGCAAACGTGAGAGACGAGAGAAAGAGATGGAATGAGAGACAAGACAGAAACAAAATAGAGAAAGAGAGAGAGAGAGAGAACATGGAACGATAGAGCATGAAATATCGAGACAAAATGATAGTATGACATCACGATCATATGCGTATTGAAAAGACAAGCCCCGTGATATACAACACTTAATACTTATGTCCTTAAATGTTATCATTATAAAAATATATTGAAATGAAAAAAAAAAATTATTAGAACAATTTTATTATGACATCATGATAGTATGCGCCTTGAAAAGACAAGTCCGTTGATACATAACACTTAATACTTACGCCTTTTTTAATTATAAAAATATATATTTTATTTAAAAAATACTTTATTAAAATAATTTTATTATGACATGACTATCGTATGTGCCTTCAAAAGACGAGTCCAGTGATATGTAACACTCAATATTTACATCTTGTAATATTTAAATTATAAAAATATATTTAAATTTTTAAATTATGAAAATATATTTAATGTTTAAAATGATAAAAATATACTAAAATTTTTAAATTGTAGAAATATGTTTAACTTTTTAAATTATAAAATATGTTTAAATTAAAAAAAATTAATCAATTAATTTTGTCAACTCCTCATTATGTGGCTGAGTTTCTTGTATTTCAGACACATTGAGGATGTACGTGAGCCATGAGGATTGGTGCTTTTTAGGGAAAAACGGAAAACTGTTAGCGAAAAAAGATAAATTTTAGGCATTTTTGGGCTAAAACGTACTATTTTGTGTGAAAATGAGCGATTGTTGGGAAAAAAAAGGGGGGGGGGGGGGAATTCAACATGGCAGCCGGCGCCTCTCGAGCCACAGCCACCAGCTCTTGTCACCGTTTCCCTATACCCTAATAACTCACTGTCTCTTCACAATTGATAAATCAAACCCTACGTACAAAGTGTTTTGTTTGGTTGTTTTATCTAAAATACGTCAAATATTACAGCCTTTTATACTTCTGTTAACATAAAAAAATTACTTTTATTTAAATTTAACTTATATTTATGTTTAATCAATTAATTACAATATTTCATTTGTAATTAATATGAATGAAATGGGGAGAAATAGGTGTGTTGGTAATGCGTAGAAAGAAAACGTTCTCACGCAAAATATTACTACATCCAGTGTGCACAAATGTAACGCGTTCTCCATTTACTGAAATTTTCTAAACTCTGTAAAGTTTTGTTTACAAGGTGTGGCGAGGTTGCAGGTTCTTCCCAAAAGTTTCAAATATCCGTGTATGGAGTATACTGGCTGGTGACATGTTGCCTGAGCCTGGGGGGGGGGGGGGATTGAAGCCGAACATCAATAATATTTACAACAGTGTTGATGAACTAGTGTAGCAGCGTATGAAACTATTTATGCATTTATTTACGATCCATCCCAAAGTAAAATTCCATTAAAATGTTGCCTCCATTGCAAAAATTAAGACTTACTAAAAGGGTAAAATCTGTAAATTACTTTTTACAGACTACAAGATACGAACAAGACATATTTATTTTGAATTGTATAAATGCTGGTTCACCGTAAACAATTTTCTCATTTTTGTAAGTCTATATCTTACGGCTGACTGTAAAAATACCATGACGCGGAAGTGATAGTATTAACATGTGGGTTAAATTTCTTTTGGATGTTCCCATTAATTTCTCTTCAATCTCTGAATATAAATATTTATAGAACAGATATCTGAACATTTTACTTTAAATTCGACACCTAACTATAGACTGTTCACGGTAGCCGTTATCACTTTTTCTTTTCAGCCATTTTTTATCCTATAACAACCTTGTTTAGTATATATTGCTTTGTAAGTAATAATTACAGGTTGTATAATCGACCGCACACAGAAGTCAACGTCTAAGACTAATTTTTTTTTTTTTTAAATTATCTATACTACTTATGAAAATAGTAGTGTCTGGCAGTGATTTTCGAATTTTTCACTTTTAAATATAATTGATAACTAAACCATTACTAATGTAAATTTTTTTCGTGTCTGTCTGTCCTAACGGGTTTAACTAAAAAACAATTTAACCTATTGACATCAAATTTACACAGTATATAGAAAATAACCCCAGGACCAACTTGTCTTTGTTTCATCGAGATATCTCAAAAGATTCCAAAAAAATAATGATCAGGGATGTAAATAGGTACTGGATAAAGCTTTTCTTAAAATTACAGCATAAAAAAAATAGTGGCCCAGTGGCTAGAGTTATTCAAAGTAGGGCCGCAGTTACCCAGTGGATAGATATATATAAAGGGGGGCCGTAGTGGCTCGATGGCTAGATCACCCAAAAAGGGGGCCACAGTAGCTCAGTGGCTAGAGAAACCAATAGTGGGGCCGCACTGGTCAGGGGCTAGAGAACACAATAGTAGGACCGCAGTAACACAGTGGCTAGAGAACCCAATAGTGGAGCCGTAGTAGCACTGTCGGTAGAGAACCCAATAATGGGACAGCAGAAACTCAGTGGATAGAAAACCCAATAGTGGGGCCGCAGTAATTCAGTGGATAGAGAACTCAATACTGTGGCCGCAACTGGTCAGGGGCTAGATCACCCAATAGTGGGGCCGCAGTAGCTCAGATGCTAGAGCACCCAATAAGGGGGCCGCAGTAGCTCAGTGGCTAGAGAGCCCAATAGTAGGGCCGCTGCTGGTCAGGGGCTAGAGAACCCAATAGTGGGACCTCAGTAGCTCAGTAGCTCAGTGGCTAGAAAACCCAATTGTGGGACCGCAGTAGCTCAGTGGCTAGAAAACACAATAAGGGGGCCGCAGTAGTTCAGTGGCTAGCGAATCCAATATTGGGGCCGCAGTGGCACAGTGGCTAGCGCACCCAACAAGGGGGCCGCAGTAGCTCAGTGGCTAGAGAACCCAATAGTTTGACCGCAGTAACTCTTTGGCTAGAGCACCCAATAAAAGGGCAGCAGTAGTTCAGTGGCTAGAGAACCCAATAGTGGGAACGCAGTAACTCATTGGCTGGAGCACCCAATAAGCGGTTCGCAGTAGTTCAGTGGCTAGAGAACCCAATAGTGGGACTACAGTAGCTCAGTGGCTAGGCACCCAATAAGGGGGCCGCAGTAGTCAGTGGCTAGAAACCCAATAGTGGGACGCAATAAACTCTTTGGCTAGAGCACCCAATAAGGGGGCCGCAGTAGTTCAGTGGCTAGAGAACCCAATAGTGAGAAACAGCTGTGAGGGACTAAGAGAACCCAATAAGGTGGCCGCAGTATTCAGTGGCTAGAGACCCAATAGGAGGCCACTGTAGCTCAGTTGCTAGAGCACCCAATAAGGGGCCGCGGTAGTTCAGTGGTAGAGAACCCAATAGTAGGCACTGCAGTAGCTCTGTGCTAGAGCACCCAATTAAGGGGCCGCAGTAGTTCAGTGGCTAGAGACCCTATAAGCGGGCCGCAGTAGTCAGTGGCTAGAGCGCCCAATGGTGGGGCCGCATATAACAGTGGCTAAGATAGTATAAGCGGGCCGCAGTATTCAGTGGATAGAGAACCCAATTGTGGGACCGCAGTAGTAAGTGGCAAGAGCACCAATAAGGGGGCCGCAGTAGTTAAGTGGCTAGAGCACACAATAATGGGACCGCTCGTGCAAGCACCATAGGGGCAGTGGCTAGAGCACCAATAAGGGCGCGCAGCCGGGCAGGTCCAGTCAAGGGCGTGTTCGTGCCTAGAGAACCCAATAGTGGGACCGCTGTAGCTCAGTGGCTATAGAACCCAATAAGAGGCCGCAGCTGGTCCGGGTCTAGACCACCTATAAGGTGGCCGCATTAGCTCGGTGGCTAGAGCACCCAATAAGGGGGCCGCAATAGTTCAGTGGCTAGAGAACCCAATAGTGGAGCCACAGTAGCTCAGTGGCTACAGCACACAATAAGGAGGCCACAGTAACTCAATGGTTAGAGAACACAATAGCGGAGCTGCTGGTCAGGGGCTAGAGAACCGAATAGTGGGACCGTAGTTGCTCAGTGGCTAGAGAACCCAATAGTGGGGCCGCGTTTAGCTCAGTGGCTAGGGTACCCAATAATGGGGCCGCAGTAGTTAAGTGGTTATTGCACCCAAGAAGGGGCTGCAGTAGTTCAGTGGGGTGAGCACCCATTAGTGGGACCGCAGTAGCTCAGTGGCTTGAGAACCCAATTGTGGGACCGCTGAAGCTCATTGGCTAGAGCACCCAGTAAGGGGACCGCAGTAGTTCAGTGGCTAGAGCACCCTATAATGGGGCCGCAGTATTTCAGTGGCTAGAGCACCTAATAAGGGAAATCCTGTAATTCAGTGGCTAGGGAACCCAATAGTGGGACGCACTAGCTCAGTGGCTAGAGCACCCTTAAGGGGGCCGCAGTAGCTCAGTGGCTAGAGTACCCAAAAGCGGGGCCGCTGTTGGTCAGGGGCTAGAGAACCGAATAGTGGGACCGCAGTAGGTCAGTAGTTAGAGAACCCAATTGTGGGACAGCATTAGCTCAGTGGCAAGAGAACCAAATCGTGGGACCGCATTAGCTCAGTGGCAAGAACACCCAATAAGGGGGCTGCAGTAGTTCAGTGGATAGAGCACCCAATAATTGGCCGCAGTAGTTCAGTGGCTTGATCACCCATTAGTGGGACCGCAGTAGCTCATTGGCTAGAGCACCCAATAGTGGGACCGCTGTAGCTCAGTGGCTAGAGCACCCAATAAGGGGGCCGCAGAAACACAGTCGGTAGAGAACCCAATAGTGGCGGCGGAGAAACTCAGTGGGTAGAGAATCCGAGTTGTTGCCACAGTAGGCCAGTGGCTAGAGAATCGAATAGTTGGGCCGCAGGTGTTCAGGGGCTAGAGCACTCTATAGTAGGGTCGCAGTAGCTCATTGACTAGAGAACCCAATAGTGTGTCCGCAGCTGGTTAAGGGCTGAAGCTCTCAATAGTGGTGCTGCAGTGGCTCAGTGGCTAGAGCACCCAAAAAGGAATCACAGTATCTCAGTTGCAAGAGAACCCAACAAAAAAATGTCTGGATCAATTCAAAGTCTTAAATATGATGCTAAAATAAAACATGTGCGTAGTGATAGCACTGTATAATGTAATAATCCCATTAAACCTGAAAGATTAAATATTAATATTTTAATCATAAAAAATTTATTAATCTAACTGGGGGCGCTTAATTTGAATAACTTTACGAAAGTATCATCCGAACGATGTCGCACGGGTTAGTTAGTTCCAAATAAGGGGGATATCAAAAGTGCTCACTGTAACGTGAATTGCCTATAATTGAGCGTTGTTCTTTGTAAAGAAATTGGCAGTATTTCTCCTATATATTCTTATAGAATAAATATGAATAAATTTTAGCCGCAACTTTTAGTTTAATTTTAAATTATTAAAAAAAATTGAAAAATTAGTCTATTTAATACTAATTGCCGTATAACTTAACGAGTATTCTAAATAGCTACGGCAAATAATTTCTTAAGTTTATTTTTTAAAATTGTCATATAACAACATACACAGGTAAGGAAATATTTCTCCTATCAAGCCACGTAGCCGAAAAATTATTTGTTAGTCTTATTTACAATGATGACGTACTGCCATTATATACGTGAAAACATTTCATTTTCAGGTGCACGCATATACTTTTTTTTATGAAGATGGGAGAAAGCATTTTTATATACGAATCACGTTTCAGTGACAAAATACACAAATTAATTTCTAATATAATTTATTCATACAGTTAACTATTATTTTCTTTTAAGCATATGTGGCAGGTATGAATCTTCTGAGGCGTTCGGCACTGGGTTGCAACAACAGAGGGAGTTATAATTCAGGATTAAGTCAGACCGGAAGTAACACTACATCGTATTAGGGTCATTAAGAGGTGCTATGTAGTAGAGTTTGGAATACAACAGGTGCTGTTCTCATATTTCGCCAGAAAACTGTATTGATACATGTCTTACGTCCGTGCGTATGTAATCATTAATTGCTAGTCGATTTCTGTTCGCAAGCGTTAAGAAATGCTTACGACTAAAATTTTACTCACAGTGACTACTTATTTACTTTTCAGTACAGTACACATGTGCAGAATACTGTCATATAAATGTGCGGCTGTAAGTAATCAAAAGCGTATTTAAAAGTCCGATACATCATGCCAAAGCGAAATGAAAATAGCAGTTTCGTGATTTCAAGTCGTACACTGCCTGACTTGTACTAAAAATACATATTCCTACAAAAAGCTAAAAAAAATTCTCGGGCTGTTAATCACTTCGTCACAGACGAACGCATAGTTATGGTTAGTTCTTTTATTTCAAAGCAAATATCATGAAATTTATGTTTTTCTTCAATAAACTCTTTATTTGCTGCATTTTATCTCAATATTTTACACAGTAGTTGTTTATTTGAATTGGAATAAAAATAATAAACACTAAACTGAGGTATGATAATGGTACTTTCGTTTTTAGGTGTCTACAGGTCGTCAAAGAAAAAAGGCATTTACTACATCAACACCCCTATTATTTTCAGCTGTCTTATACTCGTCAAGGTAATGTATGTTTCTAGCACTATTCACTTCAATGTTTTTAATAACGAAAGTGAAAACTATAAAGCCAACAGAATAAATGCAGTTATCTCGCAGAAACATGCAAATTATACTACTGCTCTGCTGACTGGAAACCGAATTACCAAACGAATTTCAAAACTAAGGAGATGAACAATTAAATTAAGGACGCATCATGTCTACTTCAGCAGAGGGCGTCAACAATTAATGAACATTTATTAATGGTCACGCCCCTTTGAAAATAGCTAAGAAGTGTAACTTAACATCTATTGGTGGATTATATTGGCAAATATTAACACAAGGAATCCATCAATGTCCTGCCGACTAAATTCTGGTATACTTTTCGTGTCTGAAAGATACGGAGTTTACTGTATTCAGGTTGACTCTATTCCGGGACTATTTCCATATCAAATATAAGGTACCATGTTATTGTATCGGAAGTTACCACTTGAATAAATAAAAAGCTACTATTTGGAGGTCAGGATAATAAGAGTAAAACTGATCACAGAAAAACAATTAATTACTCTAATCCTAATATTTATCTCGAAGGGAAACTATGCACTGACATTCTTGGAAATGAGGAGGATAGTGACAGACTGTACAATGAATTAATACGACACATTAAGGCAGGGATTGCAGCCAATAGCACTGATTGTAACACTAAAAAGAGGAAAAGAGACAATATCAATTTTATTAGAGAAACATGGGTTAGTCAGGAATTAATACAAATAATTCACAGCCGAGACACACTTCACTCAAAAGTGAAGACCAACCCACACAATTTACAATTAAAAACAAAATACAAATTGTGCTTCAACAAAATAACATTGCTAAAGCAACAGCTAAAAAGATACTTCTATGCCAAGAAATTTGAAATCTGTAATAACAATTTTAAAAATACTTGGAATGTCATTAGGGAGATAATATATAATAAAAGGGTAACAAGAACTATGAACATAGACTCACTTATAATAAATAATGTGGTAACTACAAATAAACAGGACATTTGCAACTCACTAAATACACACTTTACAGAAATTGGTAAAGAACTAGCATCCAAATTCACATAAAAAACTTACAAAGAAACATGTGATAATAGTACCCAAACAAATTCGTTATTTCTGAAACCTACTGATGAACTTGAGGTAATGAGCATCATTAAAACTATGAAAAATACAAGTAGTGCAGGTTATGATAACATTTCAAGCAGGACACTTAAGAAAATAGCACATTCTATATGCCCCACACTTGTAGAAATTATTAACCAATCCATAGCTTCTGGAAAGTTTCCAGCTAACCTCATAATTGCTAAAGTCATACTAGTTTTTAAGTAAGGAGAACAGTGTAATCCAAGTAATTACAGACCCATTTCATTATTACCAACAATTTCTAAAATATTTGAAAAAGTTCTTAAGAAATGATTGATACAATTTCTAGACAGCTTCAATTTCTTTGCCAGTGGACAGTAAGGGCTTCTAGCAAACTCAAGTACACAAATAGCAACGCTAGACCTTGTAAACATGCTGCAAGAGAGTCTAGATAATAATATTGCTGCAGGACTGTTCATTGACTTAAAAAATGCTTTTGATACAGTGGACCATGAAATACTTTTACAGAAAATATATAATTTAGCCATAAGGGGAGTAGCATTTAAACTGTTTGAAAACTATCTAAAGGATAGGAAGCAATATGTCGCTTTGAATGGCTACACAAGTAATCTAGGAACAATAACACATGGTGTACCACAAGGCTCAGTACTGGGTCTCATATTATTTTTAATTTACATAAATGATATTGCAAACTGTAAACTAAAATGACACATTACTCTATATGCAGATGACACAAATATTTTCTATACAGAAGATAAGGCCGAAGAACTTATTAATAACATGCAGGAAGATATAAACACACTGACAAAATTGCTAGAACAAAAACAAATTAAGCATTAATGAAGAAAAAACCAACTATATGTTTATAACCAAATCAAACCAAACCGTAAACTCTGATATACTGCTTAAAATTAATAACAAAGTACTACATAGAGTGGAGTCTGCAACATTTTTAGGACTGCAAATTGATCAGAACCTTTCGTGGAATATTCACGCAAATTATGTTAAGAATAAACTTAAACCAGCTGCAGGGGTCCTGTGGAGAATAAAAGATTATGTTACAGATGTTGCTGGTTACGATACTAGAAAATGTGTGAAGGATATGTATGTCAAACAAAGAATATTACCTCTAAAGATGGTAGTAGAAGAAGAACAAACTAAATTAGCCCACAAAATATTCAGAAATCTTACTAAAAGTAGTTTGCAATACAAGTTTAAGAAATATGTTCATCCCTATAACACAAGGAATTCTTACTGCTTAGACATAAGTATAATTAACACTGCAAAATTTGGAACTAAAAGTATTAAATATAAATTAACCAAATCATGCAGTAATTTAGGAACAGAGCTAAGAAACATACAGAATGAAACAATATTTAAATTGCAATTGAAAAAAAGTAGTTTGGGAAAAATTCTGTGATAACAATAGATGAACAAATGCGCATTTATATACTGACTATATGCCAGGTTAATACATGCGACATGACTAAAGGTTATACACTCTTTATTTAGGTAATATTGTGTGTATCATGTAAATAAACCTACATGGATATGTATTTATTCTTTCTTACAATTTTATTATTAATTGTATTTTATACTCCTCTCTACTACTTTAATCTCAAGTAACTTGTAATTCACAAGAAAATGTAGTTAATATAATAATGAGTTTGCTGCTCATCTGGCTTGGATAATGTGCAGTGCATCTGTATTTTTATTTTATAGTGTGTAGGCTAAGTATAATTTGTTGAACGCTATCAAAGTGTTTCCATGTGCATAGCAGACTGGGCAAATATTATATTATTTCAATTCTGTGTATTTTATCTCTAATAACTTTTCATATGATAGGAGACATAGGATCTTTAATTGATATTGTAAGTTGTGTTAATTTGTGTCTGCCTTCCCAAAGTGTTTTCATTTAAATAGTAAAGGGCTGGACTTATGTACCTAGACTGCATATAGCAATAGGCTTCCATGGATTTCATTTAATTATTGAAACAACTTTTAAGTGCATGCATGCTCTGATTATGAACCATTATGAAATATATATATATAATATGAGACTACCATGACTTGAACTTCTATTGTTTTCTGTTTGATTTTTGTAATGAGTATTTGAAATGTCGCCAATATGTTTTGTACTGTTCCCAAGAAGGAATCATACTGGACTCATGGGAACCTGCAGTAAGTAAATAAATAAATAAATAAAATCCGGAGTTGAATCAACTCTGGGTGGTCTTAATTCCGCATCTCAACTAAGGGGCAGTACTGAAATGGATCCGGAATATAGCCAACTTAAATTGACACAATTCCTGTTGCCGTAATTCTGGTAGGTCTTCAAATGCCTAACAATGTAAAATTCCGGAGTTGAGTCAATTCCGGGTTGACTCAATTTCAGGCATAAAAAACAACCGAGTTTTTGGTGCCTGAAAAAAGGTTCTTGAACATCTGGAGTTGAGTCGGATCCAGTTGACATATTTCCGGTACTATTTTATTGTTAAAAGTGGGGTACCTTAAAATCCGGATTTTAGTCAATCCCAGGTTGCCATAATTCCTCTCTAAATACCACAAAATCGTGAATTGACTCAATTCGAGTTGACTTAATTCTGCGTCCCCTTACGATGGTTAAAATTACACCAAACAGGAACATTTTTCATTCCCTGCAATATGCATTTAATTGTTTTATAATATCAAGAAGCACAAAAAAAAAATAACTTTCCACGATAACCACAATGTAGTTAATGTTAAAGTGATGGCTAAATCTGGCATTTATAGGTTATTGGAACACGTTTCAACAAAAAAAAATACAGTTAAATTCTCGTGTTTGTAACTTCTAAAGCAAGCTGTTAGTCACATTTTGGACGAAGAATAGAGCTCTTATAGTGAGATAAATGCCCACAGTTCGATTACCGACATGGATTTTGAATCATTTTCAACGTACTTTGTACGCAATTTTCTGTCTGTTTATGTGCTTATACGTTCTTGGTATAAATATTTAAGCCATATTCACCGGTAAGGCATGTCGTGGGATCCTGAGTTAGAGTCTCGAAATTATAAAAACTATTAATTTTTCCTTGAACATAGAAAATATGAGGAAATCTTTTCCAGTCTTTGGTAAGTATTATAGTAATTTACATTAAAGACGAAACGGAAGTTTTAGGCATCGGGTATAGGAATCAGATTGAGATAATAGGGACGCAAATCGATTGATGACCCGAATTCTCAAAGCCTTTTTAGCGATGTTCGTACATTTTCACTGTTTAGTATCCATGCGCACCTGATACAAAGAATTAAGCAATCACCAAAGGTGAGGTACGGTGTTGGGCCTCGAGTTCAGCCCCGACACTATTAAGAATATTAATTTTTGATCGAACTAAGAAAAATTTCGCTGTCTTTTACCCAGTCATGGGAAGAATATATAATGAGGGTGAAACGTGAGTTTTAGGAAAATAATTAAGAGGTCGTAATGAAATAAGTGGTTTGCTATTCTATTAATGACGCAAGTTTTCGAAGTTTATTAGCGAAGTTCGTGTGCGAACTTCTGGCCGATTACATACACCCGATATAAATGTCTAAGCAATATCCGCCAGTTAGGCATGGTGTAGGAACCTGTGTTCGAGACCAGAAACTATTAAAATATTAATTTTCTATCGGACTTAGAAAAATTTGGTAAATTTGCTCAGTGATGAGAGAATGTATATGTAGAGTGCTGACGCACGCAGATTTCGTAGTTGACGTTCTGACATCGTGAGGTAACATCGATTTGGAAGCGCTCTCCCGCTATACCACAAAAATAAATTGCGAATACAAAGGCCTGCCCTTGACCTCAACGATCGTGGAGCCGCGATCATCGCTACCTGGTTGTCGACAGTGTCAATTCTGCGATCGCGTTTTCGTCTATGGTAAAAATGCTCGTCGGCATGAGAGAACGGCCTGCACGAAGAGCCCTTTTCGCGCAATGAAGCATTACGACAATGACCACATGAAGTTTGCCAAGGTGATACAATGAAGGAGCATACTGAGATCTGCAAGGGTTCGTCTACTGGGAGTCAACAAGTGATGGCGCCAATACCCCCCTGCTACATCTCTGGGTACTGTTTCCGCAGACGATTATGACGAGACAGTTAATGCCAAAGACGGAATGAACGCAATGCAGTAAGATCGTGCAGAATGTACACTTACAAGACGTTCACATTGTAACTGTCCCATGTGGAACCGTTCAAATTAAGTGTGGGGAAGAACTCAGTCGAAGAAAACATTATAAAGCTAATAATTCATTGTATTAAAACATGTTTGTTAAATGTAAAACGTTTACATTATGGGTTATAATACGATTTACATTCCGTTACTGTAATTACGACGCCAAGATGGTCCGCCACAGACTGACTACAGGTTGTGTCGTTCCATATTTAAGGTTGTTTTGGCTTGTAATTAATTCTAGCAATAGGTTTAAATATATGTGGATGAGTAGTTTGAGGTATAATTAGAGTTAAGATTAGTGTTTTATGTGGCAATTAGTTATAAGGAGGGAGTAGCGTCCTATTGTGTGCGCTGGGCCGAGGCCTTTGTTATTGTACGAGGGTAAAGCGTGTATGGTGTAAGTTAGGCTAGGTAAGAAAGTGTGTATATACGGAGGTATTTGGTGTATTTTATAAGGGAGGGTAGTTTTAGTTTTAAGTTAGTTAAATTGCCTTTAAAAAGAGAAAGAAAAAGTAGCAGGGAGGTGTAAGTGCAGGGGTTGTGGTAAGGTGCGGGGAAAGATAGATAGCGGGGTGCAGTGCGACCAGTGTGGCGGCTGGTACCATGTTGGCTGTATAGGGATCAGAGAGGAGGGACTGGGATCACTACAGGAATATGAGCGGAGGTGTGAGGAATGTTCTGAGGGAAAGGGTTTATTGGCGATGGAAGGGAAACAATTAACGGTAGAGAAGGAAACACAAATAAGTGGAGAAGGTGGAAACAATATTTGTAATATGCTGAGGGGAAGCCTTGTAGAGGATGTGCCAGTTGCAAGGATGGAAGTGACTAAGGAGGAGAGGGGGAAATGGGAGATTGTAGATTTGATGAGCAGGAAAGAGAGGAAAATTATGCATAGGATTGAGAGAATGGGAAAAGGTCAGGAATGAGATGGGTAGGAGTAGAGTAGAAATGAGGGTGGATAAGTTAGAGGAGGAATTGGAAGATGTAAAGGGGGTGCTAAGGAAAATGCAAGCTAGTCCACAGGAGTAAAAGGTGAGTAGAGAGGAAGAGTTAGGCAGAATGCAAGTAGGGCTGAACTGCAGGAGGAAAGGCAGAGGAGGAGGGAGGCAGAGATAGAGGTCGTAAGATTAAGGAGGAGGATAGAGGAGTTGGAGGCAGTAAAAGGGATAAGGCAGTAGGAGACATAAGACAGAAAATAATGTTAGAGGAGCAAGAAATAGTAGCAAGTGATAAGGTGATAGTAGTAGGCAGGAAGCAATCAGGAATAGAGGAACGGGAAACAGAAAGCAGGGAACAGGCAGTGGTAGACGGTAGGAAGCAGTATGTTGAGGCTTGCAAGTGTGGGATTAGCAAAGACCAGCAAGCAGGACAAAGTAGAAATTCATGGCCAGAGGGGAAAGAGGAGGGCTGGTTAAAGGGAGGGAAACAAGGGTGCTGCAGGAGGCCAGAGACAGGGACCAGGTAAGAGACGAAGTAGATAAGGTTAGGCAGGTGGGTCGAAGAGCCACAAAGCAGGAACAGATTGTAGGGAAGGAGCCAGAGGTAGTTTTTCTAGGTATCTCTATTTTAAAGAGGATGGAGCTGAGGGAAGTCAGGAAGGAAATTAAGTATAAAGCAGCGTTTGGGGGAGCAAATACCAGGGATTTGGAGGAAAGGGTTAGTAGTATGAGAGGTAGCAGGGTGGCAAAGGTTGTTCTAATTCATGTAGGGGGAAATTACCTGGCTCGAAAGGAGGTGGGGCAGGAGGTAGAGCGGGCCTCAGGGGATTGCTGAGGAAAGTGGGGGAGAAGTTCCCTGGAGCTAGAGCAGTAGTCAGTGGCGTGCTGGTTAGGAAAGGCGTATCCTATAGGAAGGCAGTGGCTGAGAGTGAGGTATATGAGAGGGTGTGTAGGGATTTGGGGGCTACATTCATAGATAGTAGGAAATGGGTAGGCTGGGAAAGTGTGGGGACAGACCAGGTTCACCTGACAGAGCAGGGAAAGAGTATTCTAGGTGATCTGCTAGGTAGGGAAGTAGCTGGCTGCATGGAGAGGGTCAGGGCAGAGCAGCAATTGTTGAAATAGCAATCAGAAGCAAAGAAACAGAAGTGGAGAGAAATGGAGAGGATAGCATTGATGAGACCACAAGGGTGGAGATAGGAGGTAAGCAATGTAGGATGGTAAAGCAGAGTACTAGTATAAAGATAATGGTGGTGAACTGTATGATTGTGTACAACAAGCTGGAGGGCTTCTGGAGAAATGTTGAAGGATATGGAGTGGATATAGTGGTAGCTGTGGAGACTTGGCTGACTGAGGAAGTGCTGGATATTGAATGTAGGCAGGATAAGTTTACCATCTTCAGAAGAGACAGGGATGGGAGAGGAGGAGGAATAATGGCGTGTGTAAGGAAAGGGCTAAAAGGGGCGGTAGAATGGGTATTTGAGGATGTCGAGGTAATGGAAATTAAATTGATTGGGGGTAGTAATAGGAAAATTACTTTGCTAGTAGCATATAGACCACCAGGACAGGGATGGCAGACAATTGAGATGATCAAGGAGAGGGCAGATAGACTAAAGGACAGGCAGTGGGTTGTTGTAGTAGCAGGGGATTTGAATATACCAGGTTTGAAATGGATAGAGGGTGCAGAAGGACTGGGTAGCATGGTGCAGAGAATGACAGCACAGTTAGTCAACAGAGGATTATTCCTGGTAGTAGAAACACATTCGAGATGGACTGAGGAGAGTGTTGGGTCAGTGCTGGATGTGGTGTTGGTCAGACCTGGGAATGCTGTAGTTGGTGCAATAGTATCGGATGGTATAAGCGACCATCATATCCCTGTTGTGGAAATTGGGATTGGCAGGATGAGGGAAGAGCAAATGGCAGAAAGGTTGGTGTGGCAGTATGGGAGATGAGACAAGAAGGGGGCAGAAATCTTCCTGAGAGACAGGTTTAAAAAATGGTCTATGGAGGAGGGTGTAGAGGGGTTGTGGAGGGAGTTTAGAGGATTAATGGAGGTTATGTTGGAGAAATTTGTGCCAATGAAAAGGTTACGGACTGGGGGAGATCCCCCATATTATGGACAGGAGATTTTGAAAATGAATATGAAGTACAGAAAATTACATGCCAAGTGGTGAAATGAAGGGATGATAAGATCTAAGGAAATGATGAAACAAATGGTTAGGGAGCTTGAAAGGAAGATCAAACAGGGAAATAATGTATTTCTGGGGAACATGGTGGAAGAAGGAAAAGGCAAAGAATGGGGGAAATTGGTTAGGTATGTTAGGAAGTTAAGGGGAGGACAGGAAGCGATCCTTTTGCTAACAGGAAAGGATGGTAGGCATGCGACAAATGACCAAGAAAAATCAGAGATGCTGCAAGGACAGTACTTGTCAGTGTTTGAAGCAAATGAGGATTGAAATAGGGGGGCAAATAGTGTTCGGGGGGTGTTTAGTAAGTTTAGGATGAGGGAGTGGGAGATAGAAAAGGTAATTAGGGGTTTGAAGAGCAGTAAGGCAGGGGGTCCAGATGGGATAGGAAATGCAGCACTAAAGTTACCACAAGATTTGAAGGATGCTATGGTGGTACCTATACATAAGCACGGAGAGGATAGGGGGAGGCCTTGCAGCTACAGACCGGCGAGTCTCACATCAAGTTCAAGAAAAGTAATGGAAAGGCTGGTGGTGCAGTATGTGGTTAAGGTTATGAACAATAGGAATTGGTTGGAGTAGTCCCAGAATGGTTTCAGGAGGGGATACTCATATTAGACTCAGCTGGCTGGGTTATTAGAGGATCTGGTGCAGGTAGTTGATGAGGGGAAGCAGGTAGATGCCTGCTTCACAGATTTTGAGAAGACATTTGATAAGGTGCTCCATGGGACATCGCCTCAGGGGGTGAAGGCAGAGGGTGAAAGTGGGGGAGGCAATATCGGAGGAAGAGGATGTTACATCAGGTGTACCACAGGGAAGCGTGCTGGGTCCTTTGTTATTTACTATACTGGTAAATGACATGGGTTTGGGGATTAGGGGGAAAATAAAATTGTTTGCAGACGATTGTGTTGTGTATGCTGAAGTGTAAAAAAGGGGGGGGGGGCGGAAATTTGCAGGTGGACATTGGCAAAATATGGTGTGGACCAGGAAAGATAAAATGAAGATGAATGTAAGAAAAACTAGGGTAGTGAGGTTTACAAGGAAGAAGGTGATAAGCAGGGACGTGTACAGATGGGTCGGACAAGAGATAGAAGAAGCAGCAGAATATAAGTATCTAGGAATTGTACTGCAGGGAGACCTCAGATGGCAAAACAGTTAGAGAGGGTGGTTGCAAAGGTAAGAAGGGCTCTGGGTATGCTGGGAAGGGTGCTGACGGGAGTCAGCTGTGAGGTGAAGGAGAAGGCATATGGCACAATGGTACGGCCAATGTTAGAATATGCTGCAGCAGTATGGTACCCATATGTGGAGGTGGAGGTGCGAGAACTGAAAAAGGTGCAGAAAAGGGCAGCAAGATGGGTGAAGGGTAGGTGGAGAAGGCAGGGGCAGGATGATGAGGAAGAAGGGAACTATAGGCCATCAGTGATGATGAAAGAAATGGGGTGGAGCTCATTGAAGGACAGGAGGAAAGTTGAAAGGCTAGTCAGGATGTACAGGATGGTGAATGAAGAGGGAAGATGGGAGGGCTACACTGCAAGCTAAGTAAGGGGGTGTTTAGAGAAAGAGAAAACAACAGTGAGAAGCTTCAGAGGGTGTGGAGGAGAACGGAACAGGATAGGCAGTCCATGCTTGTGAGGTCTGTGAGGGAGTGGAATGTGTTGAGGGAGGAATTGGTATCCGAGAGAGGGGTTGGTAAGTTCAGGAAGGGAGTGGAAAAGTAGTTGGTTGGGTGAAGGAGAGGCGAGAGAGTTCGCCACCGGGCGGTAGCCTAATTGCGAATGTATGTATGTATGATTGCACAAGTAACACAAGCCAATAATAAACTAGTAAAAACTTCGGGGGAGCTTGACTTGAGTTAGTTTTTATTAGTTAGATGCTAACACTTTAGTATTTACTTCATCATAGATTTATAGAATCCAAGCCACACTTCTATAAACAGTCTAAAAAGAATCCCAAAAATCTATATGAAACATCGTCACCTTAATGTTGTTGTAGGCTGAATCTCTATCTCCCTACGACCGTCGGTACACCTGTCGTCCACCGTCTTGACCCAATAGCGTCTCGGTGAGGTAAGACCTTAATTGCTGCTCCGCCGGTCTTAAAGTATGATCCCTGTTGTTTAAACACAGTGTGTATAAATAAAACTCCTGCAGCTCGTGGCCTTCTTCGCCGTGGTGCTTCATATTGTCTGCTGCAATACTCTCCTTCTCTAACAAGCAAGATGCCCTCATCTCGTGTGATGGCCAGTTGTACTGTTGTAATGGAACTGCAACGTTTGGGCATTAAGGTGATCGTCTGCTACTTGGCAGCAGGAATATGGTAAGGATGAAGTCCTCTTCGCTATGGAAGGACTGTGTGGAAGGAAAATTTGATTAAAACAAAACTGTGAAAAGGAACTGCCTTGCCTTCTCTCTTGCTGTGTACAGTGTTTGAAAAATACAGGCGACCTACGTGTTTTGCCGAGTCTACATAATAGTGGCCATGACCCTGAACTTGACTTGTAGTTGGGGTGTACAAAGTCTTCCGTGCAGTTCTCACGGAAGCCGCATGCGGTTTGCGGTCGCAAACTGTCAGCTTCTCTTAAGGTCCTATCCTATGTTATACATGGCTTTGCCAACAATTAATTATTTTGACTAATAAAATTTAAATTATGATGTAACACAGAAACATAACATTGTGTTTTAAATTTTAAAGAATTATGTTGCAAAAGGCTCCTTCAATTAAAAAATATACTATGTTTGTACATAAGACCCATTGTGATAAATTATTGAATACAGAGATTCCTCATATCCTCTAATAATTCACAATTAAACAGCGTAGTCCTGTCATAAGATGCACAACAAAACACTTAGTATAATTTACAATTTAACAGTGTGTGACAATACAATAAACAACTTTGATATATATTCTGAGGACTAGAACTAAACATTTAACTTATGTGACATCACTACATTAGGATGTGGGAGGATTTCTGTGTCGAAACATAGTATGTTATTATTAAATATTAGTAGTAACTAAGTATCAAACTTCAGAAAAATTTTAAGTTTTGCAACTGCAAACAAAATCTACGTTTTGATCCATAAGGAGGGATTGAATGGAATAATTATCCATCCTTACATCTATATGATCTTACAGCATTTAATTAAGCAATGATACCCTTTTCTTAGTTATTTACATGCACTAAAATATTAAAATTGATAAAAACAATATACCTAGAAGCATTTGTTTTATTAAGTGGATTTTGTGTATATAACAAAGTAGTAGAAAATGATATATTTTCTCAATACAATAGTCCCTTACTAATATAATAATAAACTGCTAAGTTATTACATATATAATATAAATGCTACTTGTAATATAATATTAAAATTCATAAAATACAATAACATTATATTTTCTCAATGCGGTATTCCTTTGATTTTTATCTAGATCTCTCTCTCTCTCTCTCTCTCTCTCTCTCTCTCTCTCTCTCTCTCTCTCTCTATATATATATATATATATATATATATATATATATATATATATATATTAGAGACTATAATTTCCTATGTTTTCATTAATGTTCAATCTTTATTCATATAAGTATAAAGTTTTAACCTCGCAAATGCTTGGTACACTATTAAGCTGGATTTTTTCTAGCATTTATTATTTATATTACAAGATTTTTTAATATATAATTACGCATTGGTTGCCTTTTGGTCACTTATAGTATATATGTGTAATTTTTTCATACTTGCTTTATGCAATAATCATATTAATAATAATTATTATAATTTGCATATTTTTAGCTAATATATCATTTTATTATTTTGTAGTAAAATTCTGACACCTTAATTTATTAATTTGATTTGCAGTATGGTACCAAGTGATTTTACATTTGTGACTATTCTATTGTTTTCTTTACTCAATATGGTACCAACCCATACTATTATTTATAATACAATGCTATGGTCCTATGTGCCGTAGTTTTATTTTTCTCACACATTTATACTGCACATATATTAATACAAAGAATTTAAACTTTTATATAAAATTTACATTGCAATTATATCATCTGCTGATTGCCGGCTTTGGCAATAGTTCAATTTTATTTTATTATAATTCTATTTGTTGAAGTTACGTGCACATGCGTGTAAAAGTATTTTTCATGTCTTTTTTCGTTCGCCCCGTTTGTTTGTTTCACCTCAGTGAAAAAAGGATCGTCGTACATCGTTACGTAAATTATGATCACTGCCTATGAATTACCATTACAAGACTTGAAAACAAGTCCTCTTGATAAGAAAACCTCCGACGAATGGTTTGCTAGAAAACAGACCTCAATGATATGAAATGCCTGATAAGTATTACGTGGTATTTAATATCTTGGAGGTCTGTTTTCTCGCAAACCATTCGTCGGAGGTTTTCTTACCAAAATGACATTTTTTACGGCTTGCAATGGTAATACATAGGCTGTGATCATAATTTACGTAACGATGTATGAATACCCTTTTTTCACTATTTGAAGGGGTGGCAACCCCCATTTTACTATGTAAGGTATGCGGTAGGTCAACATGGGTATAGGCTGTTCACGACAAAGTGAGCACTTTTTAAGGCCCTCTCAACAGACAATAACCACGAATAAATGTGTTTTATTGCAGCCTCAGACATTAACTTTTGAGAGTGGTGAAAGTATACACTGTATTTATTAGTCACGTGACAATACTAATATTAAAAATGGCTTAAACATAAAAACTGGCTTAAAAGAAAAATTGGAAGGGCCTTAAAAAGTGTTCATTTAACCGTGAACGGCCTATACTTGCATGTTACAGTGAGTGAATTTTTTGGCATGCCTACAGAAATTCATCCCTTAATATCACATGGTTTCAATGTAATAAAATAAAATAAAGGAATCTAAATAAAATTTAGATACTGCGTGTGTTTGTATTTATTTATAAATACTAAAAACATTATTTTCTTGCAAATAAAATGTACTTAAGTTTCCTGCTTTTCTTATTCATAAAATAATATTAAACAAAATGCATTTGAAAGACTTATAATTACAAACAATATTGTCCTGGCTCTCCTTCTTTTTCAATTTTTTGTTTATATATCCAGAACACTTATTACACAACAAATAAAATTCTGCTCATTCTTTCATATTTTGTCCTTAGGTTTCCGCAACACGTGCTACCACAAAAACTATAATAGTGGAATCGAGGGATCTGCACTCAATTAATTTTACTCTCAGGAGGTCGGAATGCAAAGTACCCTGGTGCTATACTTGTGGTTTATTTTGTAGCATACAAGACCCACAAGAAAAGTCCATATTTATGCATACTGTTTCACGTATATTTGACCCACAGTAAAAATCCATAGCTGTATAGAAGACTAGACCCACAGCAAAAGTCTAACACATCCCAGCAATAGCTCCTACTGTCGTCAGACACCTCAATAGGACAGCAGAGAATATAGGCTCCCAAATAGTCTCTTTTCTCGTGTATCAGAATTCCAAAAGATCCCATAGTTCTGCACTTGTGTGCAAAACAACACAATGGGTGATCCTGGATGGGTGGCAAGGCTGCCAGATCCCCACATCCCCGCAACTCTCGTGAGAATCAAAGTGGTACCTCCTGAGTAAATTACCTATGGATTCACTTTACATAGGGCAACCTATGGATTCATTCTACATAGGAAAAATGGGTGCCAGTAGTACTAGTTCACATTTTCGTCATTACCCTTGACATTCAATTAAATTCGTCCATCTCATATCGCTTCCAACATCCGACGCATCAAGTAATTTGTATTTGACTGGTACAGCATATCTCTCGTACGTCTCGTACCACGGAAGTTGGCTAGCTTCCGGATCGCCGACTATTCAGAATGAACAAAGATCATTCCATCCCGTTCTGTATTACATATATAACTGTTAAGTGTGTGAAAACTTATCTAAAAATTTTGATCTCGATGTTAAATACAGCAGTAGGAAGGCACATACAATATTTATACAGGTGCGCACATTCAGGCACACGTTTTGTCAGACTGTGAGAGGCCGCCATGCGGAAGTGCTGACTTGCAGTGCGGTAGGAGGGAGGGGTTTGTTGTCACTGCAACGTTCAGCAGTGCAAGTGGGTCGTGCACCTTGCTGCATCCTTCGTACCTCCACGTACCTTGTAATGCAGCGCTCTGCCACAGGAAATATGTACGCTTTTTAAGCTATAGCACCCAGTACACCTTATAAATAGATAAATGTATTAAAAATTTTAACATTACATCATTATATATATATGTATATATAATAAAATAAAATACCTTAGTCATAATACTGCTCCATAATTTTATTGATGTGCATTTAAATGTGAGCATCGTACACTTTACCATTTAATTTATTGAGAAATAAATATATAATTTTGTTTGGCATGGCATGCCACTAATTTATGCATACGTGTAGTGTAAAACTTCCGTTTTAATCCGCTCAAATATTATTTAGCGTATGCAGACAATTTCAGTTATATACTTAATTTTAACATTATGTCATCGTAAAGATTATTTTTATTTATTCAAGAATAGATTCAAAATAAGCATATTATATATATATATATATATATATATACACATTGAACTAAATGATTTTATCGCCTTGAGACACTTATATATTATTTTAAAATCCTTCAACTTATAAGTTAATATCAATAAATACAACTCGTATTATTTATATATGATTTTAAACTCTCTCTGTTTTTACTTTTGGACACTTGTATACGTTACTACAAACTAGAGATACAACATGAATATTATTATTTAATATTTCTTTTTCATTATTTAATTACTATGCTTAGCAACTTTTCTGACTCATGCTCTATTGTGCATTTACTTTGAAGTAATCATGTTAGTTGATTAAAATTTTTTTTGATGTGGCCAAATTTTTTTAAAATTTCAATCTTTCAATGTTTCACAATATTTCCAATAATCTTTCAATCTTTCCATCAAACGTTCGCGATATTTCAATCAATATTTAACAATCCTCCTCCTCAATCGCAATCTTTCCATCAATCTTTAGCAATCTTTCCATCAGTCATTAGCAATCTTCCTCAACCTTTAGTAATCCTCCTCAACACACCACTTGTCGAAGTAAACTCGTTGGTGAGATGTGTGGGAACATTGGGGGAATCATCACTGTCAACACTGTCGTCATAGTCATCATCAATGATGTCTTCATGATCGTCTCACTTCCTGTTTCGTCATCAATGTCAACTTTACTTTTTTTTGTAGCAGGAGTTGTATGCTTATCAGTATTTAGAGCCAATGATTATTTATTTTGAAGTTCTTCGACTTCACACTGAGGCGGACAGGATGGAGCGCTGCTGTGAAGCAGGCCACGAGCAGCGGGCATTTTAACAATACACACTGTGTTTAAACAACACGGAGCATATTTGAAGGCCAGCGGAGCAACGAGCAAGGTCCTAACTTACCGAGATGCCATCGGGTCAAGATGGGACAACGACGGGTGAACCGACCACCGTAGTGAGATTGAGATACTGCTTTCGGCAACATTAAGGTGACGATGTTCCATATAGACTTTGGGATTCCTTTTAGACTATTTAGAGAAGCGTGGCTTAGATTCTATAAATATATAAGGAAGTAAGTGCTTAAATGTTAGCATCTAACTAATAATAACAAACTCAAGTCAATCTCTCCCGAAATAATTACAGAAACGGAATGTAAACCGTATTGCAAACCATAATGTAAACGTACATTTAACATGTTTTAATACAATGGTATGATAGCTGTATAATATGTTTTTCCTCTTAGTTCGCTTCTCCCACTTGATTTGAACAGTCCCCATATCGGAAACGATATGAATGTAATAATAATTAAAATGAATATCATATAGTGAGAGAATATTACAAATAATAAGAAAACTCCCGCTTTCCCCAACACTTTCATCCACTTTCCAAGGAAAGTTTAGGATTGGATGACACAAACAGAACGACTGCTTACCCTAAAGCGTGTGGCGTGTTGTTACTTGCGAGTTCGATATCGATCCATCGTTAGTCGCTCCCGTTTGTGAAAATAAATACTAGATAGCAGCATTATGCGTGTACAGTACGGGAGTTACAAAAACTCTGTTTCTCGACTCGGACCGGGAAACTCAGAATTTGTTAATTAAGGCGAAAACTATAGAGGATCAAACATTTCCAATATGTATAGGGTAAGCATTGCTTACCTTGCGTCTATGGAACAAACGCCACTGTTTGACAGTTTTTACTGCTCAGTTGGTAATGTCCCATTGTTCGTGTAGCTTGACACACCCGTACTAACAAGGAAACACTAGCGGCGCCCACATACCTTGAGTTTATGGTGTCCTATGTACAGGCACTCTCTGCACAGCGCGCCAGTTCCGTTCGCCTGCGTGGTATGCAACTGGCTGGGCATACTTGTACATGAATTTGTGGACTCCCACCGCTGTTTACCAAACTTCAATTTCATTTTTAAATACTACTGTAGATGATTTTTCCAAACATTTCGCTACTAGGATTTCTTGCTTATATTAGTTGCGCCGAGGTTTGAATTTTTATAGGTAGTTTAAGAACATCATCATCATCATCATTATATATATATATTTAAGAAAAAACTAAACACATCATAATTAGGATAAATTCTAGAAGATTTGATTTAAAAAGTGTGACGTAACTGTGAATGGACTATAAGCATCAAGTTCTGTAGCCTCTGCCTGACCAGCTGTTTCTCAGCTTCCTTGAATCACACGCGTCTGTAGGCAAACGCAGGGCCGTGCTTACTAAGGGTGGTGGTGAGAGGAAACATCCCCCTCCACAGGAAACGCTAAATTGAGGTGATATCGTATAAATGGAGTTATACATATGTATATATACACAAATGCACATATATATGTTTTAAAGACTGTTCACGATAAAGTTAGCACTTTAGAAATGAACATAAGAAAAAAGTCAATGCTCCTGCATGCCTATATTTTAACGGGCTCACTGAGTGACATTTGCCCAGCAAAGTTTGTAACGATACGGGGAAAGTAGTCGCATATCTTACGGTGCATAAAAAGTGTTACCTCACCAATTGTCATAACTCAAAAAATTATTTCTGTCGTTTTATGTTTTTTTTTGCATCGAAGTGTAAAAATGAGCATATTGGTAAATAATTTACTTTCTTAATAATTTCACAGTTTCATTTGACCGACGCATAAATAAAGTGATGAGGCCCACGCCAATGCCAATTTTACATAAGGCGGAAGAATACACAACGTGTATACAAGTAGATCATATGCAGGGCTTTCAAAAGTGCTCATTTGACCATGAATGGATTATACCATTCACACACATGCATATATATGACGTAACACTTTTTATGCGACGTAAGATATGGGACTACCCTCCCTGTATCGTTACAAACTTTACTGGGCGAATGTCACCCAGTGAGCCCGTTAAAATATATGCATGCAGAGGCAGTGACTTTTTTCTTAGGTTCACTTCTAAAGTGCTCACTTTATCGTGAACAGTCTTTAAAACTTATATATATATATATACATAAATATTTATAATATAATTTCCATGTGTATTATATCACCTCAATTTAGCGTTTTCTGTGGAGGGGGATGCTTCCTCTCTCCACCACCCTTAGTAAGCATGACCCTGCGTTTGCCTACAGATGCGTGTGATTCGAGGAAGCTGAGAAACAGCTGGTCAGGCAGATGCTTATAGCCCATTCACAGTTACGTCACTCTTTTTTAAATCAAATCTTTCAAAATTTATCAAAAGTATGATGTGTTTAGTTGTTTTCGAAATATATCACTCAGTACAGGCGTTACATCACTGCGTTAAAGTAACAGTATTTTATTTCTGAATAAATTTTACTTTTAATCTATCAAAAAATTATAACAATTCATCTATAATTAACATGTGTAAAAACAGGGAGAACATTGGTGTGTTGGTGATATCTAGTGAGAAATAGTTCTCGGGAAAAAAATATTATTAATTTTAGAGCGCACAAATACAGTGCATTGTACCTTTAGAGTAATTTTTAAACTTGGTTAAGCTTTACCGTCTCTAATGACCTCGCTGTCGACGAGAAGTTAAGCCCAAGTAGTTACCTTGGTTAAGCTTTGTTTGCACGAGGCAGAGGAACAGCCTGTAAGCTGCACTTTTGGAAGCCAGGCTTCAGAAAAGTTTCAAGTAACCGTGAATGGACCATCCCATTGTTTGAAAGCGCTCAAAACGTAGTACAAGACTCCCTCGCGCAGATATTTGTTCTTACGCACCTGATGCAACACGACTCCAGTTGACCAAGCGTATAAGAGTGTGAAAGAGACGTACACAGGCTCCGCCTTGTATACAAACATTAGTAAAAGTGTTGGGTTCGTGAGTGAGCATCGTTAGGGCAACGTCCTCCATGCCACGAAGACAATACCGCAGCAGGAGATATTATTACCCATGGAAAGTGCCTCATAACATTCCAAGTGGTAATTAAGATGATGATGCATGGTGTCATGCGATTGTTAATGTCGAAAAGCAAATTTATGGAGGGGAACAGTTAATTTACGGAAAGTTCTGTAAAGTTAATGTTGAGTCCGTTCTTAAGAATAAACTCGTAGGGTCCGTAATTTTACGAAGATTTCTAGATAAATTTATTACCCAGCACTTTTCTGTAATTTCACGTAAATGTTTTATAGCAGTGTGGCGGAGGGATATTAGTCGGCTGTGTTGTAGAGAAGTTAGGATCGTCAAAGTGATGGCACTGGCCTTCGAAACACTTGCCAGCCAACAGAAACAAAGCCTCCCGCCAAGAAATGCTGCTCTATTTGTGCAGCGTCGCGCGGGCAATCCTCAGGCACATCTCACGTGAGTCTGTAACGTCTGGGAAATAGCCACTTAATTTACATACAGAAGTCAGACATTTTGGTAGTAAACACAATATTTTTATCAGATGATAATTTATTATTTTTATTATAAATCTCATGTGTTAGTGCTTATTGTAATAGTTTTGCCTGTAGTAAGGATAATTGATTTTTAATATTTTGCAGTTGTTTAATGCTAATTTTATTTATGCCTGTTTCTATTTATTTGTGCATGGCAATTTTCAGCCAATTTGTGTTTACGTTAAGGAGAGAAGGCCGTTGTTATGACAACCCATGTTTGTTGATTTGCAAAACGAAGTAGCCATCATGTGATTGGCCGTTTTCGGCTGGCGTCATTCTCAAGTTAGCTGGTTTGCTCAGGCTTGGACGACAGGAAGGAAAAGAACGCTAGGCTGTAGAACGTAACTGTAGTTACGTGCCCTGTAGGGATTTACAAGAGATATGTAGGAAAGTGTTGCGAGTGTCGGGATGTGATATTTCAGCAGACTTATTAACTATCGCGGAACATTTTAAGAAGAAAAGAAGAGGTCTGCAGTGTGAACTACATACTTTTTTTATTTAGTTTAGTTCGACGCCCGCGACGTGTCAAAGGTACATAATTAAATTGTATTGCGAGTACCTAGGTCCATAAGCCTAAATTATGGAAGATTTTTGCTAATATCCCGAGGCCTTGCATTATCCCTGCAAAGAAAGAAAGAAAGAAAGAAAGAGAGAGAGAGAGAGAGAGAGAGAGAGAGTGACATCAGTTTTCCCTACCATTTATTTGTCAGCGTGAGTTGAGCAACTACTGCTTAAGCTTCGATTTTTAAGTATAGCCGACTTTTGCCTCAATACTAGTATAGCGCCAGACGCCATCTTTAGTTCATAAACAGACGTCTAAAGTATTTACATTTGAATATTTTTATTTTTACCCAACGAAGTAAAATTAAAAGCCCTGCCCCCGGAAATGGTGTGTGCATTATATATTATTGCTGAGAAGTACCATAACTATTTATAAAAGGGATATAATAAGAGCAGCATAAAATTAAGGCTTCATCACATGGTGCCTTGCTTAAGTTACGGCCACTAGTAAATTATGTAGTGTAAATATTTTCATAGGTTCATCAGGTTGTTTTTATTTTTGCATTTTTCTGGATTTAAACATTGTGGTTCAGTAATTTATGTTTTTTCTGGTTATGATTTTTCCTTAATAAACGTAGGATATTTTAAAATTTTAAAGAGAGTATCTTTTCAAGAAGTTGTAGTAAATGTGTTCTGGATCGAAGGGAATATTTTGTCTGCCTGTGTTTTGTTTTGTCAGTCGGTTCCAGTTGAGTCCAAGTGATTTTATGGTAAGTATGTCAGTTGAAAAGTCTCTCATACACTTATGGTGTGTGTAGCTATTTCAGATTGCAAAAGTAATTTTAGCCCAGAAAACCCCGAGAACATACCTACGCTCTACGTAGTTCACACACTTATTTACGTACCTATATCCTCACAATGTCTACCACCATTCACTCGCTACATAACAAGTAACATATATATGTTTGAGCGTTTCCTAAACCATACAACGCAAAGGTTAGCAAGCTACAAGTCTAAGCGCAATATGTTTCCTTCTCTCAGCCGGAGGTCTGACTAGACTCGTACCCGTCATCTGTTATACTTCCTTCTGATATTGCTGGTTTTGGTTTCTTGTTGAACAACCACTCACAAAAAATTAGGTCTTTATTGGTAATCCTTCCTTTTTCTATACAAGCACAACATTTTATAGTAGGCCTAATTACTTTATAACTATCGAATATAAAACTTACGTTTAAGAAAATTATTTATTTACTGAATTTTTCAAACACTATATCAACAGTGATAAAATGGTTAGCTTGTTAGAAATATTGTCAGCTTAAACCAGAATACCGAAATATTTATTTGCCATTGCTGTAAGTCATATGAATAAAATTTAACTGATTAAATCGTACGATGTCCTTCAGCTAGGTGAAAACTTATCTGGCCAAAATTCGCATTCAGTTATATGCTTGTGGATATGGGCGCAGGTTATAAAATGCAGTCACTACCAGATAAGTTAATTTGTACTAACGTATTACTAAAATATAAGATTCAAGGATTACTCTTTTACAGAAATTATAACGTTTAACTGTAAATTCTGTCAATTGGGGTTCAAGCAGTTCAATTATTGAGAAGATTTGAAAAAAAAGCGTTAAGAGCAGCAGGCACATATAACTGTTACTTTGCACTTATTCGGTATTTTGGCCGGAAGTTTCTTCACCAAATATTTCGTGGGGTGGCTTTTAACATCGAGGTCTTGAGAGCCGATGAAGATAAAACGAGGTGAGTATGGAGCAGCGCCGGAATGCAAGGGTGGGGGAAAAGGGAGATCCCGAGAAAACCCGCCTTCCAGTGGCATAGGCTGGCATGATTGCCACGTGCGATAATTCGGGATTGACCGCACTGGGGATGGCACCCGGTTTGCCCAGGTAGAAGATGAGAAGTCTGTACCGCGGCCCCAAGGTGCGGATTATCACTTTGTGTCCCAATACTGGACAGCTTTTCTCCCAATACGACTGTCATAAACGACATGGAAACTATTTGAGTTCAGAACTCTGTTTACGTCAACATGTGCTCTGAGATGTTTGTATACTTCGCTAACCAATTTTATGCACTTTGACTAAATTAAAATTGGTAAAATTATGTTGTTCATATAAGATAGCTGTAATTATGGAAATTAAGATATAAAACAAGAAGTTACACATATCAATTATGGGTCTACTTTCTTTACATACGTGTAAATAATTTTTATGAAGTTGTTAAAAGCTTAGAGGGTAGGTAGGCCTTGACATCTTGTTCAGAGCAATGTCATTAGAGATGGAACCAGAAACATATGCAACAGTAGTAAGAAATTAAAAAAAACACATGTACGTTACCCAGAACTCGAACCGAGGACTCCTCATACTATAAGCCAGCGTGCAATCTAATGCATTACGGAGGTTGGATTCAGAGCATCAACTTCGGTTGTAATCATTCTAATATTTTGAATGATATGGTTTACTATAGGCTGTTCACGATGAAGTGAGCACTTTTGAAAGACCTGTTTAAAATCTACTTGTATGCACGTTGTGTATTCTTCCACCTAATGTAAGATTAACATTGTCGTGGGCCTCATCACTTTATTCATACGTCGGTCAAGTGAAACTGTGAAATTATCATAAAAGTAAATATCTAACAAATGTGATGATTTTTACACTTCGATGCATTAATAAATAAACAGAAAGCGAAAGAAATAATGTAAGTTTTCAGAAATGGTTACCTAACACTTTTTATTCGGCGTTAAAATACGGAACTACTTCCCATCCATCGTTACCAACTTTACTGTGTGCATGTCGCCCAGGGCGACCGTAGAAATATATGCCTGTAGGGGTAGTGACTTTTTTCCAAGGTTGAGTTCAAAACTGCTCACTTTATTGTGAACAGCCGTTAACCTAAAATATTTACAGGACCGTCATTTTGAAAATAAACGGCTGACCTACTGAAAAAAATACCAGTTTACATCACTTGCCGCAATACTACTTGTTTCTAAAATTTGGTATGAACGGGTCAACTGTTTCCCCGAGATATAACATAAAAACTTTATTTATTCGTGTGGCGCTATCTTACAAAATGTCGGAAAAACTTGACTACGTGTTGGCGTATGTCATGCTCACAATGGATATTTTCAGCATACAAAATATGGTCGAAATTTGTTGAACTGCATGGTAGATATACCAAATAAACCACAGATATTTAAATGCCTGCCATTTTGAAAATAAGTGCCTAATAAATGTAAATTGCACACGTTTACAGGGTTTATCATAGTATTAGTTACTTGCCGATTTTGACGAGAATTGGTTGAGTAGTTTTCGAGATATCATGTAAATGTTTTGTTTTTTTAATGTGGCGCTACCTAACAAAATGGTGGACCAAAAACAATATTCAGTTCTTAATACAATACTTGCATGATGCACTGCTAACATACAAAGTTTGGTTTAAATCGGTAATTTTGTTCACGAGATATGACATATTACCCTACATTTTAAAATGGCCGCAATTTTTATAGTAAGCGCCCTGCATGACCGAAAACTATAACAGTTAATGTATTTACTAAGTACCTGCTATGTGTGTACCGAGTTCGGTAAAATTACTTTCAGGCATTCAAATTTTTTTTGTGGGAAGGGGGCGGGAGGGGAGGGGGCGACACACAAATGCACAGACCCAAAGAGAGACGTTACACACACAGAGCCACGTTACACACACATAGACACACAGACAGGAAAGTGATCTCATAAAACTTTGTTTTCCTTCGTAAAGTAGGTTGAAACACGTTCATCACTGTTGATTATGTGACTGACGGTTCTGTTCGTGTGGGTAGGTCAATGTTGGATATATGCGCAGAAGTCTGTAATTGGTCTACCTCATCTTTAGTATGTGGAAGAAAGAAAGGCCTTTCTTCTATAGGCTATCCACGATAAAATGAGCACTTTTGAAAGCCCTGCTTAAGATCTACTTGTATGCACGTTGTGTATTCTTCTACCTCATGTAAAATTAACATTGCCATGGACCTCATCACTTCATTCATGCGTCGGTGAAGTGCAACTGTGAAATTATTAGAAAAGTAAATATATTATAAATATGCTATTTTTACACTTCGATGCGTTACAAAAAACAGAACGCGAAAGAAATAAATTTAAGTTAACAGAAATGGTTACGCAACACTTTTTATTCGTTTCTAAAATACGGAACTACTTTCCCATCCATCGTTACCAACTTAACTGGGCGCATGTCACTTGAGTCGCCCTTTAAAACATTCATATAGAAGCAGTGAGATTTTCTTATTGCCCATAGATAGTCCATGCAAAATCTCATGTCGATAGCTCCAGTCTTCGCCAAGTTAATAATTTTTTCTGGACCTACGCTAGTACTATTGTTAAATAGTTGTTGTTTCCTTACCTTCATGTGTTGTTAATAATAATTATAATAATTATTCCTTTGCAGCAAGCGTTGTTGTTCATAGATATTTTCTTATTTAAAGAGAAAATTACATAGTTAATGATTTCGTTGCATACAGCGCAATTCTCCAAAAACCTTACTTACCATTATTTTAGGATGAGTTTTCCTTACGGGCCTGTCTACATTCGGCCGTTCCTGTGGACGTAAAATTGCCCGAAACTCGGCGTCAAGTGACGTCACATCGACGCGGTCCGAATATGGTCTACAAATGCATTGTCCGAAGTGAGCTTTCAGAATATGACACTAGATCGCACTAACTGGGTGGTTTTATTTTATGTAAGTTCGCCAACTGCCATCTAAATTTTATTTTTTAAACTTACGTTTTAAAATTTTTAGCCTTCAAATAAAATTGTTCAGGCTGAACGAAGATATCCTTAATTATTTATTAGCATTTTATTATATTTGTTTTGAGAAAGCCTACCTTGCACATCCATTGTTTACATTAATAACGTAAACATTTCACGAATGAGTGCGAAAGTATTAAATCTTCTTCTTTTTCTATCAGTTAATGGCACAACTTCGGACAAAAGTTCAGTTTTCCAAATGCTTCAACTTGGGACACAGGTTGACTTTAGAACATAGACTAAAGATGCGGTAGACCGCTTATTTGTCTTCTGCGCATATACCCAACATTCACCTACCCCAATCCTACACAACTGTCAATGTCACATGGTCAACAGTGATCTTTACATCCTAATTTTTAGATGCCAAGCACTATTATATTAATAAAATACTTTTACCAATTTGAATGTAATCAAAAAGCATTACAAATTTGTTAGAGGAAGTATGAAAACATCTCGAAAGCACGTGTTTACTAAACAGTGTTATAACCTAAAACCTAATCCACGCCAACTTTGCTAGTCGTGTAGGAAGAAAAGCAGTTCAATGTTGGGACACGGAGATTGGTTATGCGCAGCCAGCGAGATAGGTCTACCTATCTTTAGTATAATGGCTTCAACCCGCCAGTACTAGTAGTGCTAACTGTACACATTGTCCGGCTCGGTAGCCCGTATCCATGACGTCCCTGGCGGGCGGCGAGGTGTGTAGTCTACTTGTGGGGAGAATGACACAGTCGGAGTGTGGCGGAAGGAGCGGAGCTAAACGGAGTATGAAATGCGCCTTCGACTCCTCGGGGCTGGACGCACAATAGCCCGACTGTCTGGACACGACGAGTTCTTGGCAAGGGCTTCCATCTTGCCATCATCTGAGATGGCACACGTCCACTCCGCCAGCGGTCATTTGTCGAGATGCGGCGAGCTTCCGGTGCAGCCGCGGCAAGTTCAGCTCTCGAGAGATCAACTTTTGAAAATAAAATCCTGCCCACAAATTCGTGTACTTCAACGTGAACAGTGGTTGGAGTTCTTTTAATAATGCTGGTGGCTGTGCCAGAAAATTGAGGAGTTGACAGGAAGATATGTAGTAGTAGGTCAGGTCCAGTGGCGTTTATTACATAGACGCAAGGTAAGCAATGCTTACCCAATACATATTGGAAATATTTGACCCCTTATAGTTTTTGCCTTAAATTTAAACACTTTCAATTCTGAGTTTACCGTTTCCGATACGAGAAACAGAATTTCCGTGTACATGCATAGTGCTGTTATCTAGTATTTATTTCAACAAACGAAAGCGACTAGCGATGAATCGAACTCGCAAGGAACCACACGCCACTCAGGCAGGGTACGCAGGCGCTTTGTTTGCGTTCTCCAGTCCTAAATTTTTCCCTCGAAAGTGGACGAAAGTGTTCGGGAAAACGAGAGTTTTCTAATAATTTATTGTTCTAAAGAAATGGCATTACACTACACTGAACATTTTAAACTGGCAACAATTTTAAGATAAACGTCTGGCATAGCCGTAAAGTATAAAAGTTGACATCATATAGTAGTATAAGTGCAACAAGTACGGTGAAACACGGTGAACGAATTCAAAAGTTTTTAGAGGGACACACTCACACAGCGCGCGCGCGCACGCACGCACACACACACACACACAACACACACACACAGAAGGTGATCTCATAAGCCCATCGTTACGTAGTAAAGCAGGCTAAAAGGAGGAACATGAGACTGTAGTAGATGCGAATATTCACTTACAATATATAATGAGGTTTTAAAACATCTCAAAAATTCGTTTGTGGGACACAGGCAGATGGGAAATAAGTTTAAAAAAAAAATCATGCTATCAATAAAATTTTATTTGAAAAATGGGGAATTATGAAACTCGTTCATAAAAATTTGTCTCGTTAAAATTACACACCTGCTTGAGACACACAATTGTAGTTGTTGAGTTCTAGTCAATGTTGAGGTTCATTACCAAATTAACCAGTACTATTTGCATATATACATACATGGATACAAACACTCATGTTTTTGAAAAATGCAACACTGTGATGAAGTGAAAATATTATATACAACATTTAACTAAAGATCTTAGTAGAGGACCCCAAAACGCTTTGTTATTTAATACTTTTGGAAACCACAGCAGTAATAAAAATTTTCACATGCAGTCAATTTGTTTGCAATTTAAAACAGTTATCTTATTACAATATTTACATTTATGAAACCACCTTGAAAATAATACATGTCTAAGTATGTTTAGAAAATTATATTAGAGTTATGCTTTAAACTTTATGATTCTGATCTGTTTTGAGTGCAGTATGTCGTATCATATTCATCTATTTAGGTCACATATTTTATCGTTATACTGAATGCACTGGGAATTACAATAATTGTTACGAAAACCAGACTATTTCCCAAACTGCATTATTTATGTGCGAATAAAAACAAAAGAAATATATTTACAGAGATGTCAGTAGTACATCAAGAATGCAAAATTTTCTTCTTACAACACAAACCACGAGAAAAAGATATTGAAAAAAAAACCATTATCTTATCAACATAACATATATGAATTAAGTATTACTATCAAATGAAACATTACTTTGCGCATTCACTATACTATAAAATATGCCGTAACATTTTTATCATCATTTTAAATCTTTTAAATTACTAAAAAGGTTAATTCAATACCTCCTTACATTAGTGAACATCAATATTTCTATAGGCCTTCACATACACCTATGTATGTACATGTACACATACACCTAAACAATGAATCGAGACTAAGTGAGATTATTTTTATGTTCTTGGTAAACATGAGGTTACAGTTTATAAAATAGTCAAAGGCCACAGAAAATTACAACATAAATTCTGCTGCTGATCCATTTACTGTTACCATATAAATATTTTCTTGAAATTAGTAACATTTCTACACATCTAAGAAGCCTATGTGCTTCGTGCTACTTCAGCTTAATTAAATTAGTTTAACTGCCGAGTTTTGTGCGTCTATGATGCATTGTGGGTCACGTATGGATAATTTCCGAGCAACACGCTGATCAATAATTTTTCGAAGAAGGCAGTTATAGTTAATTATTTTTAGTTCGGTAGCATTTAGTCTTTCCAAAATAAACTGTCCATTTCTATGGTTTGCATTGTCATACCAAATGGAGACCAGACGAAAAAGCAGTATACTTGTCGCCCAGTAATATGCGAAATACCCTGTACATGATACACGTAATTATGATTTGCTTGTAGCTATAGGGTTCCATCTTTCATTTCTAAAAACTTAATTTTCTTGGCATCAACTGCTCTTTCTATACTTATTGTTCGCGCCGAGACTGGGCAGTTTATCTCGATGATTTCCGTTTCGGTTACCAGTACATCTTGTGAAGTGGCAAGGAAGGAAATTTTTCGTCCACTATCAGACCACACAACTTCAACATTCCTTTCCGATGAAAACTGTGCCATTGCAATAGGTTCTTTCTACAAATCCCACGAAGTAGTTGTGTTTCATTTGAAAACTTGGTACTTATTTCTTTTATAAGGGAAGCACATGAAGTTGTAGGTTTCATTTTGCGAATTTTCACCAAAAAAAAATTGGAATAAGTGAGTATTTACTGGAATTTCGTAATGTAAAACATGCAAAAAAATGGAAGAAGAGATTAGAGAAAAACAATTAAACATGATGGTGATATGGAAGGAGAAAAAAAACCCCAAAAGTTATAGTTTTTGACACAGATAAGGTAAAGAGGATGAGGAATTTAAAGAGGGTATTTACCATCAGAACTAAAAAAGGAGACCAGAATGTAAGACATAGGGTAACAGATATAAACTGCCCAAGTTTGAGGAATGCAAGAGGAAGGCTCAAAAAAAGAAATAAATTATAGAGGTTGAGATAAGTAAGAGTTTTAAAATATTTCAGCAGAATTGGTAAAAATTTAGAATAATTACGATAAATACAATAGAAGAGATAATAAATGGAGGTATCAAGATAGGTGTGTTGCAAAACCCCTATAAGTATATTGATAAATTTGTAATCATGGATAGAAATTAGAATGTAATTCGTAGTCATTTAGGAGGAAAAATTCTAACAGTAACACTTGTCATGAGATGATACAATGTATTGTTCTAAATCAATATACAGATGGGAAGTAGTAACCATAAAGGTGAAGATAGTAGAGAAAGCAGTTAATATAGTAAATATATATTGCCCACCAACAAAATATATTAGAAATAATTTAAATTAAATAAAAAATATCAGGGATGAAGAAAAAGATGTAGATATGATAATATCAGGAGACTTCAATGTAAAGTCGCCGATATGGCATTCAAAGACTAGGGGTAAAAGAGGCGAGGAAGTGAAGAGTTTATGTTTAGAAGAGATATGAACATGTTGAACATGGAAGGGGATATCTATACATACGACTCGATCTACTGCGAGGATAATATAGATGTAACATTCGTATCGGAAGGGGTTAGAAATAAAAGTGAGAATTGGATTGTAGAACCACGCATAAGTGATCACAATAAGATTAGTTTGGAGTGGAAAATAGGAATAGTAAGAAGTATAGAGAACAAATTAAGTCTACGTTTATTGGTGAAGGATAAGGAAATAGTGAAGCAATGGGGGATACATGAAAAAATTGAAAGATCAAATAATATAATAATAGATGCATGTACACAAAAAATAAGAACAAGAGGAGGTAATAAAAAAAGAAGGAAGATATGGTGGTGGAATGAAGAGTTGAGGGAAATGAAGCGGATAGTTAAAAGGAAGCGCAGAATATATAGGAGATGCGGCACATGAGAAGCTAAATTAAGTTACAAGGAAGAAAATTAAAGGGAAAGGAAATTATATAAATAATGATTGGAAATAATATTATGTATCAATGGAAAGATTTTGTAAAAAAGGAAAGCAAGGAAATAAATGTTTGGAATATACTTGATAAAATAGCGAGAGAGTTAAAATAGAGATAGAGTAAGTAAATATGAGAAGATTGGAACGATTAAAATACATGGGATCTATATTAAGGGTGTATATGAGACCCATACTAAATTAATAATAAGCTAATACTAGACAAGACTGTGGAAAAGGAGATTTTTTAGATAGGTTTGAGGAGAGAGAGGAAGAGGAGGAGAATGTGGAAATTGGCATGGAAGAATTAAATGTGGCTGAAAGAAATAGTGGTTTTAAAAAAGCACCCGGTAAATATAATGTAACACTCGAAGTAATAAAAGAATTATGGGGGGGGGGGGATATAAAGGATGAAATATTTGAAATCAGGAATGAATGTGCTAATGAAGGTATTTTTCCAAAAATATAGAATTGGGCAGGAGCAATAATATTATATAAAGGTAATGACAAATTTAAGATCAATCCTAGTTCATATATACCTATTTGTCTGCTTCCAATGATGGGAAAGTTGTTGGAGAGAATAATATTAAATAGAATTAGAGTAAAGACGGAAAGTAAAGTTTATCTCATATAAGATGGCAAGATTTTGACAGTCGGTGAGTGGCAACTTGACGTATACGAAACAAACAAAGTGCCGTTTACAAAATCGTGTATCAACAAATGCACGAAAGAACAAAAGTTAATATTAAGTTGGCTAATCTGAGTGTACTGGCGACGCACATCAGACAAGTGCAACATACGCGATAACAAACGGTTCCTGGATTAATTAATAGAGTTTATTTTTCGTGGTCACAAAACAGCGGTTGTAAGTGCTAGAGTAGTAATGTATATGGGGTCAAAATGAAATGCACAATAAGACGATTCATAGCCGAATGAAACACGACTTCAAACCATAGATCTTTTCATGTCGTATTCCCAATGTCCATCCATGCTTTCCATATGTGCTTGATATTAATTCCAAAAGCCTACAGAAATATTGCATGATAGTATTGAATGATTTTTAAAAATAATTTGACGAAATATATTTCAAATTCATGTCGTCTCGAGTAAGTAATAGAAGAAAAGTCAAGTTTTAAAAAGCAGGATCTAGAGGCGGCGAACCTGCTGCTATCTGTTGGTACTGCGCGCGGCTCACACACTTTACCATATCGTGCACGCCATCTGTGTGTTCTTTCTCGAACCTAACCAGCTATAAAGCTCAAATAAATATGTTTCATATATGAAATAACAAATTTACGAACATATATCAATAGTTTTATTTTTCCGCGAGTTCTGCATATTTCGTGTACAGCGATTTTGATTACTAGTAATTTCTATTGGGCCAGTAATTGTCCGTCTATGTCATAAACACGCCATTTTTTTTCTGGAAACTCATTTCCTTGTTTTCGTGTAGCCTCCAACTGACGCACCAGCTGATGGTGAAAGGATGCATAAACTAAAATTAAACATTCGGTGAACTGTCAAAATCTTGCCATATTATAAGATAAACAGTATAATAGATATAAATCAGTATGATTTTAGAAAAAACAGATCGACGGAAAATGTAATTAGTAAAGTTTTAGATATATTAAAAGGGATGGAAACGAAATATGTAATGTTAATATTAATAGATATAATTAATGCATCTTATACTTTGGAATGGAATAGTATAAGGAGAGCGATTGTACAGCTAAACATACGAAATATGTAAAAGAATTTACTTTTCGATTATTTCAAAGAGAGGAGTATGGTCATTGTAAATAATTTTGTTAAATACGAAACAGATAAACAGAGGTTGTATCCAGGGTTCAGTCCTGGGGCCCTTAAAATTGAATATTGTTTTTAATGAATTTTTAAATATTGAGAAAAGGTTTAATGTGGAGAGAATTGCATTTGCTGACGATTGTTTAATAATTATTGGGGAAAATAACAGAAGATCATTAGAACTTAGGGCAGGGGAAGAAATGAATAAATTGCTGGAGTGGGTTGACAAAAATGGACTAGAAGTGGCAGTAGAGAAGACAGTGGGGCGAATGGTTAAGGGAAATATGGACGTGAGACCACCTGTTGCAAAATATAATGGTAAAGGTATAAAGGTAATTAAGCAAACAACATATTTAGGAGTAATAATAGATAATAGGCTTTCATTCATACCACTTATTAGTATGCTTACAGATAAATTAAAGACACAATGTCGTAAAATCAAATATAAAATTTGTAAATATTCAAAATACATCGCATCAGCAAGAAAGGTAATATGTCTTTTTTTTTTGTAAAGGTAATTGTCTATTTATCAATAGTATTGTATACAAAAATTCAAAATAGACATAACATTAAAAGATTAAGGGCATTACGAAGATTCATACTAATCAGGTTACACGACATAACATCCACCACATCATTTGCAGCAGTAGTAATGTTAAACAATATAATACCGATTTTAAATATTATAACTGATAGGAATAGTATTTACAATTTGAAATATACAGATCTACGGATATACATAAATTAACAAACTTATAAGGGTTTTACACAGGATAACAACAGGTGAAAAAGTAGTATCGATGATGGTGAAATATACAATATACAAGAGATGAAGTTAGTGTATAAAGATGCATTAAGAAAGATGGAAAAAGGAATGTGAAGATATGGAAGGAAGTATGGGAATTAAAAATTATATTAAGAAACTGAAAGATTGGTATAGAAGCAAAGTTATGATGAGTAAGATAATGATGGGAATTATTAGTGGATATTGCCAAACAAAGAGTTACCTGAAAAGAATGAATAAAACAAACCGCGATATATTGGAATTTGGGGAAGGAGAGCAGAATATATATCACATATTGTATCTTGTAAAACCGTTGAAAAGGATATTACTGAGTTAAGAATGGTATCGGGAAAAAGGAAGAATATTGGCCTTTGATAAAATATAACACTTATGATAAAGAAGTGTATAAATAAATAGAATATTATGTGGAAGGAACTTATAGAGTAGTCAAGACTTTTAACAATGATTTGTTAGATTAGGTTTAGTAAAGAGGGGACAGGGTGAGTAGCTGATTGTCATGCCAGGCGAGGCCAGTAGAGCGCCTAGGCAACTAGGCAAGGGCCCCGGTAGCGCCTCGCTTGCTGGCAAAGCTGGCACGGAACAGCGAAAGCCCTGTTTTTGGGGAAGGGGAAATAGATTAGGATAAAAGTCTTGACTACTGGAATTTTATAGGGATGGATGTGTTTTCTGGTTCATTATACCAATAATTTTATTTTAAGGGTTTTCTCGTTTTGGTTTTACTATGTTGAAATTTTAAAATTTAAATTTTATGTTTACGTGGGTTATGTAATAATTTAAATTTATTTTATATGCTATTTTACTGCTACTGATAAATGGATTGTGACTTATATAAACAATATTGTGGGAGGGAGATAGGGTCGGAATGACAGCTTCCCCATGACTCCCCGCGGTAACTGGTAATTCTAGTCAAATGGTCACCTCTCCCTCCTGCGGTGATTCCCAATCGACGTAATTGATAACTTTATTAATTGGTTTAATGTTGGAATTTTAAACTGTCGTGTGAGATTTAAATTTAAAATTTAAAATTTTAATATTATTATTTTACCGTTTTAATGATAAAACGTTCCCTTGGCGATGATGGATGGGTTTTTAAAATTATAACCTAAATTGAATTTTATTATGTTTGGCGAATTTTTAATATGGTAGAGATAACTGTGCTAGATAGGAAGACCCGGAGAACCTGAAGGCTAAGAGGGCCATGGTATTATTTACTTGTTACTTGTTTAAAAGAACCATCACTAAAGTATTAATTCTCGCTACAGCTCAAATAATCACCGAAAACATGATGAACACTGTTATATATATATATATATAAACTCCGCAACTCTAAAGTGTCCGGAAAAATTGATTAAATTCTCCTATGCTTAATTGTTGAAACTATAGCTGTTTTCCGTCTTGGTACTTTGCTGAGAATATTATTTATTATTTGCACATCACTCAGTTTGTTATTTTTTGCACACTTCACGCACTTTTATGTAATTTCGTAGAACATGGTTAAGACATTCAATTTTTGAACTGGAAGTGCGGGACCATAAGGCATGCAGTCAACTATCTCTGTTCCATTGCTGACGATGGCACAACCCAGTTCTCGGCTCACCTATGCTTCTCCTTCCATTTTGCGATCACGTACAGAACAATGCTAGTTGCGAACTCATACGAAAATAACTGTTTTTTTTTTCTGGAACCTATCATTGCTTCCCTAATACTCAAGAAATTAAATTTTATAATATATACTTCCATTTTTAATTTGTAACATCTAACGTAAATAACAGAAGATTATGAAGTGTTAGAACACGCACGTCTATACACATAAATGAATACTAGCAACTAAGCTTGCCATAACGTGTCCTCTACACAACTAGCCATCTAGATTGAAGGGGCCGCGATATCGCCTCCTTCCATAGCGAACCTCATGGCGCGGCGGGCTCACCCTGCATGTGGAGAAAGTGGCGGATATTGCCATCAATCAGTGGGTTTTCTCTAGGTACTCCCGCTTCGTCCACAATGCACTCCGCAGAAACTCTGTCTCCACTTCGCTTCAACGTCATCGGAGCTGCAGCAAAACTGTAAATTACTTCTGTTGATACAATTTATTAAGGCCACTAACTTTAGTATTAGTTCTTTTTGTATTCAGACACAGTTTAGTTTATTCTCTCTTCTTCGGTGATCATTTTTGACACTCTTGTCAAACGTTTTCGCCCACTGACATTGAGTAAGTCGTGACGTGGTGGGAAGAATGAGGAGATGAACTCATGCTGACCGTACCCCCCCCCCCCCCCCCCCCACCACCTCGCTGGCTGCACTGAACTACATCACCAGGGTCACTGCCGCGTACCTAGCAGTATTGCTTCTCAATGGATCACCGACGCGCTCACATCAAATTGCGGATCTCTCAAAGTATGTAGTGCTTAATGCAACACATTCAGCCTTTCCTTAATCCTGTGATGAGTCAAGAGAGATTTTTATGTTCGCAAACACTCCTCACTTACTTAAACTTACCAGAAATCACTTGCTAGAAAACGGTTTTGAATCTTCTAACAACGAAAAAATATAAAAATTTTGCGTTCAAAAACTTCTGGATCTTAAGTTTTCTTTAAAAATTTCTCAACAGCATTTAGACATTTCAAGAACGCAAATACAGGAAGTAAAGAGAGCTGCGTAGCTTCTGTCAAATAAAGAGAGCTGCGTAGCTTCTGTCAAATAAAGCTGTCAAGTAAAGCTGTCAAGTAAAGCGTTAGAATTTGTTGGTAGAAAGTAATTACTAAAATAACCTTGGAAAGTAACAGCACTTTTTTAACGACTAGTTCGATGATGTGAACAGCTGATACCCTTTTAACACAGACAAAAGCATGCTTGCATACGGATTTTAAAAACTAGAACAAGACAAAATTTTGTCAGAAATGGATGAATTTATATGCTCAGTACGAGTGATGGGCCACAGGAATGAAATGCCATTTGAGTTAGGAATCAACTCTTTAAAGAATTTGTTTCATTATTTGAAATGAAAATATGGACTCACTTATAGATCAACTGATAAATCAAACACAGAGGTACTTGAAAATTAATTTTTATACGAGAAGCATGTAATGTGCAAACGACCACCCAACACCACTTGATATCAAGTACAGAAAAGGTTGGTATTTGCTGGAAAAGCATTTCCCATTTGTAATTACGAGAAACCGCAATACCACCGGAAAATAATGAAGAAGAGCGTCTGTCAAAAATAACTCCACGTGATCTTTCAAAGGCAGATGAGACACGAAAAAAATGAGAATGAAACAAATTGCATTCCCTGGGCCTCAGTTGGCATTTACCACTACGGGAAAACACTTACGTACATTCGCGTATAGTTAACTAATAAACAACCTGCTAGTAGAGTCAATGCAATTAGGAAGAAAGTAAAAAAAAAAGAAAAAAAAAGAAATTATAACAAATAATTTTACAAATAAACCCACTAAACTAGATGTAACTAATTTAAAAAATGCTCTTTCAATAATTGTGCTTGACGTTCAGTAATTTCAGCCACTTTCATGAAAAATATTGTGTAACATTGTGTATTGATTTCAATAAACTGTATGTTCTTAACAGCACTTTTCTGACGTTCTGTACATTTCAGACAGTAACATTGATGGAAATGTATCGTACAAAATACCCATAAAATTCCTTGAATTTTTGTACTTTTTTTTGTTTGGAACTATTACTTTAAATATGCAATATATTCGCAAATCAAACAATGTTATCAAGTACCCATACCCTCGAGTATTCCGGTAATTGAAATCATTATGTGCTTGGTACTAGTATGCATATATGTGCGCATAGAAAAGTGCTGTTAGGTAACACTGTTTTATTACAGCGATAGTAGAATTTTATCAATCATATTAATTTAATAAGCGCACTATTTCGTCTGGTTTATGTAAATGTTATAACTTTAACACGATCTCGCGTATCGTTGCTACCCAGTAAATAAACGCAGGTCTTATTTCTGTACCATATGTTTTTAATGGCACACTGCATTTATTTACAAGAAAGACATGAATATTCATTTATGATATTAACAATGTTAATGTTGTACGAAAAATAATGTGTATGTTTTGCTTGAAAACCAAAAGTAGATATGTTTCCATCTCAATACCCAGCTCGGCAAGGCGGCGCGCGGCAGTGCAAAAGGCACGAGTGCGCAGGCATAACTCCGCGCCTTTTTCAACTTTCATAAATATAACACATCATCTGACGAAAACGTATTCCACGTGGCGTATTGCAGTTTTTTTTTTTTTTTTTTGCAAAATGACGTGCGCAGTTCTGAGCAAGTTTCGAAGTAAACCGCAAGTTTTATAAGCGAAAGTATTAGACATAAAATATTACTTTAATTACATCGTGCATAGCACATTAAACTTACGATTTGTCTTATGTAAAAAGCATTTCTTTAAATGGCAAAGCACAAGATGACCGTACGTCGGAGAACGCACCGTCAGCACTGCATGCTAGCGAACGTTCTCGTGACCGACGAAGTTGCATCATCTGATCTGGGTTCGAACTAACGGCATACTCGTCGACATCAGGGGCCGCGGTGGCTGAGCGGTTAGTGTTGTATTGTATAGGGTTTATTAACGTCCTCCGCCGTTATACCTGAAGGCTTATCAGGGGACGGTTTACAAACCAACTTATGATATAACAGTAGATGCAATAGGCGGGTCCTGGCTCACCTCACATTTTCATCAAAAAATCACACAATCTGAGGTCAAAATCAAGGTTTTTTGCTCCAAAATCATGGTTTGAAATTTAAGAACCTACGCATTCTAAAAACAAGCAAATTAACCCCAAAAATCAAGCACAAATTAAGCAAATTTACAATTTTTTCAAAAATGGTGCGCAGGCTTTCTGCTAACTTAAAAATATTACATTTTAAGCTAAAATCAAGCAAATTTCTCACTTTTCAAGCAATTTTTCACGTTTTCTAGAATTATCAATTTTGCAAGCAAATTTAAGCTAAATATGCAAGCTGAATAAAGAAAAACAAATGAAAAAAATATTAAAAAGTATCAAATTTATAGAAATTTATATATTTCTTACGAGAACTCTATATCATACACAGAGTTTCCATTTTTCAGTTCTTTTAAGCCTCTATATGCTATAAAAACTTCCTTTTCATTTATTAGTTTTAAAGCATTTTTATCAAGTATCTTCACATAGCGCTCTGGTAATGAAATTTTAAACTTGCCATCTAGAATACAATTAATTCTTTTTTTTACCAAACTTAGATTCATAAATTTCCAAATCCGTAGCAGTAAACCATTAATTTTTTCTAGAGCTTATAGTTTAGTCAATTCATACGAATTGTTCAACTTCTTTAGAAGATATTCCATTTTTTTTGTGTAATTTATAAAGAGACAAATTATTAAAGAAAAATATATTTTTTTCATTCTCTTAATAAATTAATTTTCTTAATAAATACAATGAAAACTATGCTCAAAATGGAAAATATTATAATAGCTAAGCAATGTAAAAAATGTGGCGCAGTATTATACATTGAATGTTTTGCATCACATAAACACACACAAGATAAACATATTAATACCTGTAAAAATGTTATACTGAATATGCCAAAAATCAATATGAGTTAAAAAAAGAGAACGTACTATGCGAATGTGAAAAATATGTTTCTAAGTTTTATCTCAAAAAGCATAACAATGGTGAATCGCACAATACCAATGAAATTCGACATAATTATTCAACTAAGACATGTGTAGTACGTAAAGAGAACAAAACTATCGATTCATTTTATCCTCATAAAGCGACTATAGACAAACATACAAGAAAATGTAAAGAATGTTTTAATGCGAAAATATTATGTAAATGTGGAAAATATGTCTGTATTATATACCTTAAAGAGCATAAAAAAAACTAAATCACACAATACGTCAATAGATATTGTCAATGAAATTCAAAATGCTAATTATCCAACAAAACATACATACTTTGTAATAAGAATAAATCTATAATATTATTTTAATTAATAAAAACACTAAAGACAAACATTTAACAATATGCAAAAAGTGTTGTAGTGAGAAATATTATCACAGAAGAAGTTAAATATTTAAAAAATTATCATCAATAATTTAAGCACTTCATTCCACTATTTTAATTATTTTTTTCACTTCATTTCTTTATTTATTTATTTTTAAAATGTTTATTATTTTTATTTCTTATAAATAAACAAATATGGAGGCTTCTAAGATAACTAGTGTGTTGAGCAGAATGGCAGTTCGCAAGTTGAGAGGTTTTGGTAAAAAATTACAAATTCCATATTATTATAATCCAAGGAAAGCTGATTTAATTTCATTTATTGCACTAAGAATATTAAATCACCAAAGAAAATTTTTTTTTAGCAATTTACCCTTTTCAAAAGTCAAAACTATATATAAACAAGAGAAAAAGAAATTAAAAGAAACATTCCCATTTTCTACTATGTTTTCGTACAACCTAGAGATACAAGTAAGCGGGTAACAGAATGGATAACAAAGAATAATTTTACAAATTTACCTTTATCTGATGCTGAATTCAAAGAATTATATAAATAAGATAAACGAATTCAAAGAAATATTTCCTTATTCTACTAATGTTTTCGTTAATAAAATAAATAAGGAAACCAATAAAAATACTTAGTTGATACAGCTTTTAAAAGTAGGATTATCATATATAACATTGAAAATACCTTTAATTTAGTTCAGCCTATTCATTTTTGACTTCAGTAAAAAACAAGGTATTTGAGAAAATACATGATCATTTTAGAACATTTAGAGGGTTGAAAACCAGCATTAAATTATATATCAACTGTCGTAAGCAAGAAAATAATCAAGTAGAATTATTTACATTTCAATCACCAAATTATACAATATTGAATGAAGGAGATATTAAGAGGTTTTATAAATGCATAATACAAGAAATAATTACACAATTTTCTGAATTTCAAAGAAGAGGTTCGGGGTGGACTTTAGATAGAATACTTTTATTACAATTAGGAATAAATAAGTATAATCCATCAAATGCTGCATCATATATTGTACTACCCGAATTTATAAAGAAAAAGAAAGAATGCATAAATGTTAAAAATAATGATAAAAAATCCTCCCTTTGGGCTGTAAAAATCTGCATTGTTTCCAGCAGACAAAAATCCGGACAGAGTAACCTAATATAAAAATGTGAGGCTTTATATCGATAGAGTAATAGATAAATATGAATATCCTATTAAATTGACGATATACCAAAAATAGAAAATCAAATTGAAATATCCATAGATGAAGGTAAGAACTCCATGGTATATCCACTAAAACTTATGAAAAATGAAAAGGATAAGCATATAAATTTACTTTATTTTAAAGATGATAAAAATTCACATTACTGTTGGATTAAAGATTTATCGAAATTGCTTGTAGCACAAAAAAAAATAAGAAAAGTAAAACTAACATATGCAATATGTGCATGTGCCTTCAATTCTTTTACTCTCAAGAGAAATTAAATATGCACACAGAAAAATGTTCAAAAATAAAGCAGTAAAAATTCAATTACTTTCGAAAGGAGAGCAACTATTAAAAAAAATTATAAACATACAATGAAGGTTCCTTTCGTAATATATGCAGATTTT